>JAECUM010084322.1:12862-44351 GCA_016617855.1 Megalonaias nervosa | reverse complement strand
CTCCTCGTAGATCCAGAATGTTTCCTGTCTGGTCAGTAAGTTTGAAATTTATTCTTGATAATAATGGATTATGTACACGTAGATAAAATGGATTAATTGGCTCAGATACAATTAACCACCCCGGCGGATCTTTAGGACTGAATGTATATAGTATATACCCCTGTTGGGCCTGGTTAGACTTTGAAAGATCTACTTGATAACTGTCATCAATTACGTCACATACTAGATTGACCACGATCGTAGATATTATATTAACAATACCAGGTGAGATATGGCGACCTCCACCATGTGGATCATTATTATATTTAAGAATAGTTGGTGTGGGTATTAATTTTTTCCATGAATTACATATTCTTTTAAAATGTTCATCAATAAGATCATTAACCGACTTCTTTAACTCCTCAGAGTTAAATCCAGGAATTACAAATGTTGGTAGCTGTTCTTCTGTGATTCCATAATATTTAAGAAATGCTGTTTTAAATAAACGTTTATAGCTTACACGCTGAATAGGATCATCTTCATTAACTATATAAGTACTAAGAAATCTATCTACCTGTACGTTTAATGTTTTTTCTCTATCAACGATTGCCTTATTTACATATTCTAAGTCTGATGCAACCTGATTCAAATGTTGTATTGTTTCAATTATTTGATTTTTTAAGTCATCGTTGTAGGAAGTGCTGATGCTGGAAAATAAATTTCTTAGATCATTAAGTACACGTCCGTGTTCAGATTTAAGTGGTCTTGATTTTGAGTTAATTTCTTCAACATTAATTGTTGCTATTCTTGTTGTACCTTTACCCCGAACAAAATCTATAAAATGATTATACTGTGCATAACCACGATAAGCATCCGGAGTCTCTATAAACGGATAAGTTTTTCGATATTCTGGAGGTTTTATAAATTTTTCAACATCTACGACGAAATCAGATCGTTGCGGTTCTGGTGGTCCTTGATAAACCGGTGGATCTTCGGGCCATCCTAATACTGATTTAATCGAACTTTGATAAATATCTACAGAATAATCAGGGGAATTTATTTCAATAACCGCTGATAATGTCGGTTCGTAGACAGTAATTGCTATTTTTGATTCTTTTCCTGTAATAGATTTAATTCTGCGTTGGAACTCATCATTAATCTGTTCTATTTGATAACTGCCCGTTGGAATAGCAACTACCTGCCAATCAGGAGTTCCATCAGGTTTATTCTTATTAGCGAATACTAATGAATTATTTGGTTGTAGTCCACCGAATGGTTTTGATCTAATATTTGGCCAGCTATAATAAACCCGTAACTGTGCTAATGCTATTTCTTTTGCAGGAATTGATGTTGGAAAATTGACACTAAACTCAGGATTGGTCGAACTTAACGATATCGTAGTAGTTTTTGACGGAGTCGTATTAGTGACGATCTGCTGAAGTAACTCCCTGTCTGTCATTATTATTATCATTATTATTTAATTCATTAAAATCATTAGCGATCACCTTAAAAGCGTCATCATAGATTTTCATCATCATCGCAAATTCAGTATCGGATATTTCACCATCACTGACACACGAAGAAACGTACAAAGATAGTATAGAGCATGCCTCTGCAACTGTATGTAATTTAATCATATAATTGTGCAATTTAGCATTTGTACAGGTATCTATCTTTTTAGCCATAATACCGAGAACACCAGCAATAGTCGTTGATGCTGAAACAATGATGGTTATAACAGCAGGTGCTGTCATCGTCAATGTTGATAATAATAATCCTGTTCCAGCAATAACAGCAGAAACCGAGTAAACAACTACATCAATAACAACTATACGCCTTTTGTATTTTTTATTTTTATGTTATAATAGTCGATAAAATTATTTAGTTTAGTCAGACGCTCACATACCTGATTGCATCTGTAACGTTGAACGTCGATGCGAGACTGAGGTTGATCCATTATTGTTATATTAAGTGACTAATTGCGGTGTTTCAGCTACAAATTCCAAACACCACCAGTAAGACGTTGCGGTTATTGTTTGATCATCTGCTTCCAGTAAAAATATTTCTTCAGCATCCTTATTTAACACTATAGATACAACTCCAGAGAAAGCATCTGTTGAATGACGCCACGGAAATGTTGTAGTATAAATTTTAAACTTTGCAGAGCTAAAGATAGATAGTCTATAAACACCAGTAACCTCCGCGGTATATTTGATAGTGTTATTTTGCTGTGACCATGTTGTTAATCCCGATGCTACTGTATATACGATATTTTTAATTTGTCCGTGTGGAATTTTAATCAGATTAGTTTTTTGAACAATATTAGGTATTCCACTGACAATATCATTGAGTTTCATGTTAACGTCAGCTAGTTTTATGTCAACGGTTGGTTGTTCCCCAAAAAAATCTTTAATGGTTTTGTTTACATTTCTACGAAAATTTAAGAACGTTTCTACATGTCTAGAAAAAGTAGCACTAAGTGTAGTAATTTCGTCACCGATTGTTTTTAGAGGAATTTCCTTATCATCGACGTATTTTTCCGTTGCAGCATCAAAATCAAATTCTGGTGTTCTCAGATTATTAATACCATTATGATTCATATTAAGAAATGCACGCATTATACCGCCGTTGGCCAATACGTACTTAGATTCTTGATCGTCGACGTATTTCTTTGTTGCGGCGTCTGTATCTGCGGTTGGGTTTCCAAGGTCTATAATTTTATTTTGATTCATAATAATTGAACCTGTAAATGAATCACCAGCTTTCTTAATATAATCGCTGACTGACGTACCGGAATCTTGTATTTTACCCTGATCAGTAAAAGTAACTATATTATTAACAACCGCATTAGGAACTCGTATAAGTACATCTGGCAGTTGTATATTACTAGTTTTTAATCGTCCTTCCTTATCCTGAAAAACGACTACTTCATTTTGATCCACACTGGTTATGTTTAATAAATCATCAATCTCATTTCTGAGCTGATCGAGAGTTGCGTATTTAGATAAATCAGCTTGCTGATGACCTTTACCACGAGAAGATCTTCCATAAATATCTACCATTATATTTACTAATGTCTGTTTAAATGTGACGTCGTAGTATATTCATGTACAACTTTGTGAGGTGGTTTTGTTGATTTTGATATAGCATCAAGTACGTTAAGTACTTCTCGACCACATATTGGTGGATCAGTTAATGTTTGTGTTGGTAACGTTGAATACCATATTGGAGTACTTTGATAGCCGCTAATATACTTTAAGAATTCTTTTGGTGGAGCTAGTCCATATGAATCAAAATAAATAATTCCACGTGGATCAATTGCATATCCGACCCAATGCGTGCCAGGTCCAGAGTTTTCATCGAGATTAATAATACCGGTTTCAATGTTATTTGGTTGTTTCGGTAATTGATCACGCATAAAAACTCCTCTAAAATTTTTTATTTTTAATTTTTTAGCAGCATCTAATAAATCAAAATTGGACATAGGATATATTAGTAAACTGTCCCTGGTAATCTTAGGCCTTTTCCGTACCATGAATGTGGAGTCCCTGGTAATCTTAGACCCCTTCCCTTTTTTTTGATTCCCTTTCCTGTTGCTTTCTTTAATGCCATTCCAGCAGCAGTTCCAACAGCGCCTAATGCAGCTGCTTTTGCAACAGATGGGGCTGCAGCGGCTATTAATGCTGGCATAGCAGCAAGAAGTGGAAATATACCACCCGTCTTAATGATATCTTTAATGGCATCCGCAGAAAGATTAAGTTTTGTACCTTTATTTGATTTTTTAGATTCATTGAAATGCCTGAGCTGACGTTCTGTAAGAGATAATTTATTTGAGCCGCTCATCTGCTCTTTCTTTAGCAATATTTTTAATCCACAGTTATTTTTTGATGCTGATTGTATCCTTTTAATCTGACCAGGAGTCAGACTAACACTAACGTGATTATATGACATTATAATATTCATAAACGATCTAATTACATGTTTTCTACTGGAGCATCAACTACTCGCATTCGTCCACCAACACCTTCAAGTAACATTGATTTATCGCTGAGTATGACAGCAATTGCTCTGTAATTAGGAATAAGTGGTGCTGGTGCTACTGGTAGTGTCACACGAGCTCGAAAGTGTATATCGACTACTGACTGTCTGGTTAAATCTAAATGTTCGAGCGAAAAATAATAAATTGGATATAAAGTTGTAAAATCCAATTGTGATATTTGTAGACCAGTATCAATATTTTGATCACGTCCCATGAACGTCATCAGACGATGATATGCACGTGCTACATGATTTTGATCAAAATTCAATAAAATATCTTCAGATGGTTCTTGATGCCCATTTATTCTTAAAGAAACCTCGGAAACACCAAGATTGTCAAATATCATAATACTGTGATTTTGACTGTTTACTCGTGTAACATCTTGAAATGCAATAAATATATGTCGTGGTGCGGATATTCCCTGTTGAGAGGCTATTTGCCATGTAAATAAACCATTAATTGCACTCTGAACAGCATCTGTGGTCATTGTTAACCATGACAACGCTGATTTACCACCTTGATTCATAAAAGAGAGTAGACGTTCTTCTTCAGGTATTGTTGGAGTCATTACTGGCATCCATAATGAAAGTTTTGTAAGAATTACTTTACCAGCATCAACACCGATGGGTCGCCAGATTGCATCATCGTCGGTTGCTTTTCGTACAAGTACAACTGTGTGCTTAGCTCCGAAAATGACTTTTCTGACATTTCTGCAAAATCCAAAAATATGTGACAGTGGAATGGCACATGAAAATGCTCTTCTTCCACCACGCAACATTGCTCGACGTGATCTAAATCCTAAGTTGAAATCTGCATCTACATTAATAATCATACTTTGTACATCCGCATCGGCGTTTCCAGCAAAATTTCTTGGTCGTCTTATTTCATATTGTTGATACTCTGGAAAATTAGAAGTATCTTTTACAAACATCATTGACGGGCCAGCCGATCTTGAATAATCGTCGCTGTATCTTGCAAGGCCAAGTATTGTCGTTGCAACGTCAACGTCTTTCTGAATTGATTCAATATTTTTTCCGTCAATCATATACGTAGCGCTATCAAATAACGCCATAATACCATTATTAACAAAACCGACACTAACATTGTCTCCATATGCTACTGGTAATGCAGGATTAGCGATATTTAAAATTTCACCTTCTACTTCAATAAAAGCCTCAGCGGGTAGAAAATACCTACTTGTATCCTGAACCTGTAGTTCAATTCTCCCACGCTGATCTGGAATTCGAGCGTCATAAGAATAATATTGATAATCACGCACAGACTCATCTTTGAGTACTGGTGCGTCCATGTCAAATGCTGGATCAGATATACGTTTGAACATCTTTATTATAATTATTATCGTCTAAAACGAAGACCACTTCCTGCTATCAGACTAGCGGTTATATTTTTTTCTTTTTCTGACATTGGTACATCAGCCAACTCTGCTAGTTTTTGATTAGCAACTTGATTTATTACTTTACTGACATTTGCAGGCATTACTTCAGTACTAGGTAATTTTAGTGGTGGTTGAGGTTTTCGTCGTATTAATCGTGCTAGCCTATCTTTAATCGATGAAAATGCTTTACCAGCGAGATTACCCATAGCACCAATACCTTTTTCACGAACAACATCAATAGCTTTCATTCCCAGTTGCTTTGCGATCGGTATTGCTGTTGGGGCTATCCTTCTAAATAGACCCTGAACAATATCACCTAGTCCATCTCCGTAGGTTGTTTTGTATACTGGTAATCGTGAATTTATTACTCTGACCATGGTTGGTCCACGTTGAGTACCGTGTACGATCATTTTATTATAGTAATTGTATTTAATTACGTACTCAGTCACTGTAGTAGTCATCGGCAATTTCATTAATAAGAGACTGATAAACATCAACGTCCATGATACCGCCAGTAAATAATCGTCTACATATATCGGCTGCTTCATTAATTATTTCTGGAGAATTATTACCAGCTCGTTTTCCTCCAATGAGAATCTCCAGACGTTCAACATCGGCAAGGACGTTATTAGGACACGGATTAAAATCACCTCCGATAGAGAAACCTTTTCCTTCTTTCTTTATAGATTCTAAATCATTTTCCAATTTTCTTATTAGATTCTTATAATTTGGTATATTTTTTTCCAATGTTGGTAAATAGTCTTTTTCAATTAAAGATCTAATATCAGGATTTTCTAATAATTTGACATTATCACTAGCAATTTTAATTGATTCTTCAACTTGATCATAACTTAATGTACCACGTTGTTGTAATTGGCGTCGTGCTCTACCAATATTATCCCTTATTATTCTCTCAGATTCTAGTAATGTTATTGGTGAGTGGAATAATGTTTTTTGGGGGGGAGGTGATGATTGTTGTTCTTCCAGAATTTCTGTGAGCCTGGCGACCAATATTTTGATCCTTTTCTTTCTCGTATTTTTGCTTCTTCCTTTTGTGTTGGTTGTAATGGCGGTGGTAATGATAATGATGGTTGTTGTGGTAGTGATCGTGATGGAGATGGTTGTTGTGGTGGTGATCGTGATGGAGATGGTTGTTGTGGTGGTGATCGTGATTGTTGTTCTTCATAAAATATTTCTCTTTCTTCTTCTTCTTCTTTATATTCTTTTAATTCTCTTTCCAATATTTCTCTCTGTTCACTATCCTCGATACCTTTACGAATAAATTCTCTTTCATATTTTTTAACATCATCCTCAAATTTTTTAAAATTATCTCGATGTTTACCGGTCATTTTGTTTATATTGTTAACGGCTCGAAATATAAAAGAACTCCATTTATTTCTTGGAATATCAGGAGTATTCGGATCTAAAAAATATGTACGATAAGCGTATCCTGTAGCAGCGACTCCAATAGGATCATTACTAGCGTAAATAAAACCCGCTGCGGAAAGTTTGGTTACTGGCTTTTTTTCATATTTTTTTCTTGATGTTTTTGGTTTAATAAGGGGAACACTCGAATCACCTTCAATTAATTCTGGTATATCCCTCGGTGGCTGAGCAGCAGCTATATCAGCTGGAAGTTCTCGTAAAAGTCTTTTTGTCTGTTTTGTTCTTTCTGCTATTTTTCCAGTTGCCTCAGCGGTTTTCTCTAAAACAGGAAGAAGAGGTTTAGTTGTCTCTGTAATAGGTTTAAATAATTGTTTTGTATCCTCTTCAAATTCAACATGAGATTCCTGACGTTCTTGTAATTGTTGCTTGACAGTATCACAAACAGGTAAATATTTTCTAATTGCTTCTAGTCGTTCTCGTGCTAATCTAGCAGAGTGAGGTTCGCCAATGACGACCATTATTAATAATATTTATACTGGCTGTTTAATTTATTTATAGCAGCAGGCAGGGTGGCCGACAAAAATTGAGTGACCCGCGAGTAAACTAAACGCATTATAACATAAAAAACAAAAAGTCAAAAATAAAATAACAAAAAATGAGCTAACATTATCCGTTTTGGTAATAATAAAAGTTAGGAGGTTAGTTTTAGCGTTATTGACATTATTTTTTCAGCCCCTGTAGGAACATTTATTTAATGAAAAACTTGCTCGAAACCAATTTGTAGGGTTCACCCTGCCTGCTGCTATTCTAGGTGACGATCCAATACCAGCTTTGACTTACATCCGGGGAGACACTTGAAACAGAAATGTTTCTTTTCGTTGTGCTTGTTATACTGTCCACCGACTAACCCGTTAAAGTGTTTGATCCACACGTAGTGGCTTTTATAGAACAGCAAGTTTAATGTTGTTTGTTTGGATCTTGCAGTATTTGAAGTGGCTCTATTGCTGATATATCTTGGATAGATCTTTTGTGTATCATCATCTGCTCGAGATACATTAATACCACATGGTAAAGGTAAAACGTTTTGTTTCTCAAATTTTGGAATTTGATACTCGGAAACGAGAAATACAATTCCGGAAACGTTTAGATTCTTAGAATGACAAATGAAATTTGATACTCTGCTGGTGTTATCTGCTGGGATTAACGCTGATAATAGTGCCCACTGGAGATATTTGTTATCGTTGTTCTCGATACTGATACAACATTTTGTATTTTTAATTTTAGTTGGCAGATCGACATATATGCTACCTCACAATGGATAATATTTCATAGTATGAAACAAAATTTCTGTGATTTGTTCGATCTCCAACTCGATCCGGATGTTGTATATTCATCAGTCTTTTTCTGTATCTCCTGAACTATATCATCGGACAATGACATCAGATTTGTTCCAATCAAAAGTCTACGGGATAGCGATGTAATGTAAGGATCGGCAAGATTTCGAACTGCTCTTGTAGTTGTTGTTGTTGATCGACTAGCCGATTTGATGTTATACTCAACTTTGAATAACAAACATGAAATTCCACAACGATTTTTGGACCCCTGTGCGTTGCAAGCTCAGACTGTACAGTTGGTTGAAGTAAATGAAACAGATTTGTAGATGAGAAATTTGTTTCTAAAAGTTGATTATCAAATCTCCAGCTATTGTCAAATCCGGCAAATGCTGTTGCAATTATTTGAGGTTGATATTTTGTCACGAACAAACTTTGTTTTGCGATATCTGCAAGTTTCAACGTCGTATAATATTGTGTTTCATCTTCCTCTAATAGTGGGATACGAAAATGATAATTAGAGAAACAAAATTGCTAACATTGTAAGATCTCAGTTTATTCCAACGACCTATCATCGTTAATGGTCTTGCAAGGTGCCAGGAAATATTCTTGTGCCATCCAAAATATAACTTGTTCGCTGGCAATGAACTTGATGTTACAAATCTAAAAACGAAAAATTTGATCGGAGAATTAACATCGGAGGGTCACAGGATAACAATAAAAGCGGAAGATGATAACGAATATAACTATTGTTCACTGATGATATTCCTGCTGGAATACAAGTTTATCATCTTAATGATCAAGTCACCAACAACAATATTTCCATTTAGTCTTTGAAAGGGGAGTGTAAACCACATCCAATATACTATTTGTATGATGATAGCAGAGGAGGAGTTGTCAGGAACATTAGAACAAAGAAATTATTGGTCATGTTGGTAATATTGGATTGTATCGAGTGTCAGTACGAGGTATACAAACTAATCAAACTTTATATCTCTCGCTTCGTTTTATTTATGAAATATTACATGGGCCTATTCCTGGTGGCCTTGTCATTGATCATATAAACGGAATAAAGACGAACAACCGATTTAATAATCTTGACGTTGTTACTTCTAAAGAAAATAATATGCGCGGACGAGGACGATTCAATTTCAAAAATACTGTTATAGCAACTAATTCTACAACAGGAGAAGAAACATTATTTCCGTCAATGATATCAGCTGCAAAATATTTTAATATTCACTCACCATCAATCAAATTTGTTGCTGATGGAACCACAAAATCTGCCTTCTGAAACACTAGCGGTTATAGAATCTTCTTTTGGTATTCACTTACCGTTTAGTATAAAGGCAACATCGCTTTTGGTCAAACAGCAATTAACATATTTGTTTAAGGTTTCCCTGTCGTTCTCTACCCAAATCTTACCCTATTTCAACATGCGATCGACTTCGACGCTGTTAAGCAAAATAGATTATTTTTTCTCGTTTTACTTCGAAGCAGGCCATCGCATTAACATCGCCAAGAAACATACTTCTTATAGCCTCTTCAAGTTGATATGTGTTCACAACATTACCTCGAGTAACACACCGTTCCATGTTATTCAACTATTAAACACAAAATTAGAGTGCTTTGCACACTCCATTGATTAAAGACCAATCTTTAGAATATCCCTAAAATTTTCTCTGGTCAAGCAACAATGAGCCCATTTCATGACAGTGTCCCTGTCATATCTGACACAGATCTTTTTATCTTTTCGAGTTCTGATACCTAGAATCTGTTAATAGTACCTCAAAAGCCGAGTAAAGATCATATCCAACGTTAAGATTAGCATGATTGATATCCGTTTTATCATTGCTCATAAAAACTTTAACCGCGTCAAACAACAGGTTCATGTTCAGTATTTTAGCTCTGACAATACTGCTTATGTCGTCTGGCATTTTTATTACCCTTATTAGATTAAAGTTTATGTATAATATCGCTAATAAAAAATGACATGTTTCAACGATTGTCTGATCTTCGAGCTGATCTAGAGAAAATTGAAGATTGTAATCGACTGACAACATCGCATCAGCATGTAGAACAATCACAATTTGATCTTTGAACACATCTGTTTCCTGTGCAAGATGATCAACTTGCCGATGAACCATGTATTATAGCTCAGCACGAACAAGTTTATGTCGTACCGCAATCACGATATAGTGTAAAGTGACACCTTGCAATGAAGATGAAAAAAAAAATTGATTTTACTGTAACAGAGCATCACATATTTTTGGGAGATACTCAAGCCGTTTATGTGTATTGGACATCTTGAAGTTTATGGTCGTCAAAAATATAAAATTTGATTTTATTTTTTTAAAGATGGGCAGCAATGTTTGTGTCGTGACAACGTCCATCCTCCCTTTGGTTTTGGTAATTTGTCAATAATTTTATATATATTAAATCCTGATCCGATGAGAGTTCTATGTCTTCTTTTGCTCCAGACACAAATCTTTGTTCACATCATCTCAATTACATTCCACTTATTTTTAGTGGCTGACAAAAAATAACTTTAAAGTTGTACGTTATTTCGGAGTGCTTGCACTCTGGGTTTGTATTGCACAACCACCAGTGACTGTATCACCGGATTTATTTTGTGTAAGAAAAATACTCCTTCTCTTACCAAATACATCACAGATACTTTTTAGCATTATTCTGTTATTAGCGGTTGTTTCTGTTGTTTCATTGATGCTATTGGTTTTGGTTCTGCATTTGAGACAGTATGTTGTCATTTTATACTTGATGTCAGACAAAATTAATGTTCAGATCGTTTACGATCCAAGTACCGCTTTACGATCATTGATGACACTAGGAAACGGGTCAAATTGCAGAATGAACTTTAAGAAATTGTTGTGTTTAGATCCTCTATCGGATCCAGACATCTGCAAGACAAACATAACGCAATAATAACCACAAGCTGAAGTTCCGACTGACTGAAGCTGATTTGAGTTAAAGTTTATTTTTTTATATATTTTTTTAAGATGTATTGTTTAATAACATCACTGGGAGTAAGACCAACCGAGTCAAAAATAATTGTTGTTGTAAAGTGCTACTCAGTGAGTTCCAGATCCGTCGTGGAAATCTTGTATATTGATGACACAGCTTTGATTAGTTTCTGGTGATCTATTTGTTAGTTCGTCATTGGAAAATACTCCGATAAATCCGCTGACATCTTTAAGTTTATCAGCAATTTCAAAGTTGTTTAACGCGGACGATTTCATCTTCTTGTTCCCGGTACCATCAGTCCTCGGCCAGGACTTCCACGAGTCCGTCTTCGCATTGGGTATACCTGCACAGGTTTGGCAATAAACTTCCCGCTATCCCTGCTAGCAGCGGGCTTATGAACTCGCCTCTGACCGTGTTGCGGTTCGTTCTTGCAGTTCTTCCTTTTTTTTGTCGTTGGAGCTTTTCGTGCTTGTGTTGTCGGCATTGTTATAGTTATCGATCAGATAAAATTTAGATTTTATAGGTGCCCCTGTTACAGGAACTGTTTGATTCCGTCACCGGTGACTCCGTTTCCGGATAAAGCTTTTATTGTCGCTCCTGATACTACACATGACGCTGTAGCTAAGCCTAACGTTCCTAACAGAGGTATTATCTTTGGCCATAATGTTCGTGCTAAAGTATCTATCTTTGTTCCACTTGATCCACCAAGGATCGTTTTCGATCTGGCAAATGCTGTTATTTCTGCCACTGACAGATCAAGTATAAAAGGCTTACCTTTTAACAGTTTGAATATCTGGCGTTGTGTTAGAAGTAATTTTGTTGGAAAGCTACGCATTTTGAAATCTATCTTTAATGAAACCGATTTTCGTTTAGCTATAGCTCGTGTTAGTTTTTGTGTTTGTCCTTGTGACAAATCAATATCGTGCAAAATATATTTCATTATTAATTTTATCAGATAAAATATTTGTTATCACTAAACCTGTACAGTCATCCTACCTCGTACAGCGTCAAGTGTTATGTATCTATCAGATGTTACAAGTGCATAAGCGTAATATTGAGGAACAACTGGAGGACCAGCAGCTCCTGGAACAGCTCCTAAAGTCCAGGTTACTTCAATATCAGCGGTTGATCCCATAGCTTGTTCGCTGTGCTTAGACACGTGAAACATAGGGGAAAGAGATCGAAACTCTTCGACAGATATCAGAGATCCAGCATCAGCGTTCTGATACTTTTGCATCGCCTCCATCAGGTACATGTACGCACGAGATAAGTTTCTAGTAGTATTATTTGTAAAGTTACATTCCATCGCTCGTTCAGGATATTGTTTAGAATTGATTCTGACGAATATTCGCATTACATTAGCGCTGTCAAAAACAGAATTGTGTTGTTCTTGACTACCACATTTGTCATGTTAAAACACAACAAATATATGTCTCGGCAACAATTTGCTAGGCGCTGTTGTTATTCGCCTTGTGCTTTCAGTTGAATTTGCCACTGCAGTTTGATAAAGCTTATGCTGTTCGACGTATATCTTTCTGCTGTACTCGGACAACATTGTTTCGAGTTCCATTAGTTTTGAGACGGATACTACAACTCGTGACATCCATAATGCTAATCGTAAAATCACAAATTGGTGATGAGCACCACCAACTCGCAGCAGACAATAGTTCTGATCAGCCCTGTCAAGTATAAGCGTATGTTTGATACCACGAAATAGTTTGTTATAATCGCGGCAAAACCCAATACTGTACTTAACGGAAGCATCATCGTTATTTTTTGGATAGTTCTGCAAACGCTTTTTTTTAGCATATCCCTCGTTATAATTTGGTCCCCTAACATTACCGAGGGCACTTCTTATTGCCGCTGCAACAGAAGCTCCACCAGCCGCATCTGCTGTAAGTGTTGCTAAAGTATATTGTGCTGCTACATTAGCACCAGCTGGTGATAGAATTCGTCCATTTTTTTCTGCAACATCAACATCGGTGCCGGTTTTAAACTCATTTGAAATATCTTTTCCGCTTCCGGTATCTCTGAACCACAGTATATTTGTTGCAATAGATCTCGAGTAATCATCGCTGAACGACACAATGTTAAGAAAAGTTCTTGCTATTGGCAAGTACTTAGAAATAACTTCGACTGTTTGATTGGCGGTCTGTTATCTAGCGCTTCTGAATAAACTCCAACCGTTATTAACCAGTGATATATTATCAACAACAGGAATCACGACTGGAAGATTAGCTGTTGTCATTACACTTCCTTGTACTTCAAGAACGGCTTTATGTGGAAGTAAAACACATTTTCATCTCGAGTATTAAATGTTCTAATTCCCATCTTGTTAGGCTCATTAGAGTTATCGTCAAGATATTCTATATACTCGAACTCCGTTGCAGAGTCGTCTATGATTATCTCGTCGCCAAGGTCAAGATAATTTGTTATAGACATTTTTATTGTAATCGTCAGACAAAATCGTGATTATTTTAAACAACCTAAAACGCAGCAACATCAAGCCGAGTGCTAACACTCCCAGGTTTAGCTCGTGTTATTAACGTTCTAACAATCTCTTCGCCGGCCGGAGACAACAATTGTTTTGGTCTTTATCATCGCACATGCTGTTTCTGATGATAGTGCTATTTAAAAAATAGCATGTTTTATATCCGAACCAGTTGGCACTCCACCTTTGATTTTATCAGCGATCTTTTGTCCGACAGCTGTTCCTGCTGCAGATGCGACTCCTTTTGCAAAAGCCTTTGACGCGTCTAACGCCATTGGCGCTACTTTGTGAGCTATTCCAGGTACAGTTTCGATTATCTTTGAGAATATATTTTTAAAAAACCCACCTACGATTTTTTTTGTGATAAATTTGTGGTTGATTCATCTTGTTATACAAATTGTCTGATAAAATTAGCTGTAATTAGTTAACTAATTATGGTGAGCTAACTCACTACGGTCAGCTACTGACGCGCAGATCAAGATAGTGTGTAATAATTTCGTTGTTAAGATCAATCTGACGACCTGATTGATCGGTAAGTGTCATCGTGATAGATATATATATATATAGATAGATAGATAGATAGATAGATAGATAGATAGATAGATAGATTATTTGCTATATTTCCGTTCATACAATCTTTCGAAAGATTAACAACATTATCATAAAAAATTTTATTTTAAGTCAAAGTTTTTCATCATCGCTAATCAAATCATACAATGTTTTTTAATTCATCAATGTAAGGTTAAAGTTCTGAGATAACATTATCGTATTGCTCTTTGCTGAGTTTTAACTTTTTTGTCATGTCGATATTTATTTTATTTTTCTTCAGAAAATCTAAATAGTCTTTAGGATGTTCTGATCTAAACTTGCTGTGAGTTTTTTCAATATATCTTATCCTTGAAATAAATTTTTCACATCCACTAGTCGTTACATCCTGCAACTTTCTTAAATTTCTTTCAAGTTCAATTTGTTTCCTTGCGATAAACTTATTTTGTTTTAAACTATCATCATACGATTTTTATTGTTGCTTTTTATGTCTTCAAGTTCAGAAGCAGTTTTTTAATAATATCCTCGGCATCTTTCTTTTGTCCTTCTTCAAGTAGTCCTCGCAGACCTTTTTCTTGTAGTTTTTCTCGGTCTTCTGGTGATACTTTATCAACACCGAGTTGTTTGCCAAGTATAGTTTCGGTGATAGGCCTAAAGAGTCAAGCAGTTTCTTCTGCAGTTTGTTGTTGTCCAGCACGTTCTTGTTCAACTTTTTTCTTAAGCGCAGTTCTTTTAGTAACATATTTCTTTAGTAGATTTATCCACGCCTTGTTCATTATTGTGAATAAGACATTAATTTTATACTTCTTTACAGTCGAAGAACCTGTCAATTCCACATCGAAACATGTGCTTGGTATCTCTGGCAAGTTTACTGAATAAAAAAAAACCGGTGATTTCCATGAGCGGCCTTTTGATATAGCTCAATAAATTTGTCTCTGGATACGTAACAGCATTGTCCTCGTGATATATTTTGCACGTCAATGTTGTCAAGTCCGTTATAAAATATAAAACAACCCGTATTTCTTCTGATAAAACAATCAACCTTATAAAAACCTTGGGCAAGATAAATTACATCTTCGATTTCTTAACAATAAAAAATAAGATTTGATCTTGTCCATTTCAACATTGCTCAATGAGATGTCATCAAACACAAAAATCTTATGTTCGTCCCAGTCCAGCTCGGGAATAGGAACAAGGTCTTCTGGTGTCCTTATAACAAATACATCTTCGGCAGCACGAAGTTCATTTTTTAGTTTTTCGTTGTACTCGTTCAGCAACTCATATTTGTCCTGCTGAGGATTGATCGTATAAATATACACCAGATCGTAGTTGAATATGTCTTTGAGTACCAAATTCATTAGCAAGTTTTTTTTTGTTAGATCCAGTACGTCCTACTATCAGGTAATGACAATCTGGTAACTCAAAATTGTGTTGATTTTTTTCATTACTTGTTCTGTATCAAAGTTTATTATGCTCATCATATAACATGTGCAGAAAATTTTCTCAGCAGGAATTACAATAACATGAGCTACTACACAAAATTTGGTACGTTAATCAGTAGTTCATCTGCTGAAACAATAGCAACTACAGCTACAGATGTTGGTCTGACAAATTATCTTAAGCGATCCGGTGACACAATGACCGGCGACCTTATCATGTCAGGACAACGAGCGCTAGATCTAGAAACAACATATCCACCAATCAACTTAGATAACTCACAAGCAGTAAGCTTTGCACAACTTATTGCTGTCAGCAATGGTTAGTTATCATTGTCGCTTGGAAAGATGACTGGTACCTTAAGTATCAGAAATTGAGTCTAGGATTGAGTCATGTGATGATGTCAAACGAAATGTAATTTCTCAAGAGCTTGACAAAATTACAACTGTAAAAAATATTATTGACGAAGATTACGAAATACAAAATGGTTATAAAAAAATGCATTAAAAAACTATACAAAAGAAGCTGGAAACTTACTGACGGAAGTAAAATACAAAAATATCGAAGAGCTGATTGCTGGGTATCTAAATCTACCCGCCATAGATATAGGGGAAGCTGATATTATCGGTCTCTTAAGTTTTTGGAACAGTATATACAATTCTCAGGCAGCATCTAGTACTTAAAAATTTTAAACTGGGTCAGTTATCTTATGTTGTTAGTTATATCGACGAAACAGAAGATATTTATCGTGATAAAGTTAATGATATTACTGAAATGCCAACACATTTTGACCCTCCATTTTCATCCCCAGTTTTACCAGGTATAAGACATAATGATATCTCATTTGACGTGTATGATATAAGTACAGAGAGTTTCTTGCCTATAATGTCAATAACAAATGTAGTGCTCTGATCGATAAGATTTCAGATGAAAATGCTTTTACTAAGGCTATTGAAATAATTACAGAAACAGTTTCATAATGACGAAAAAAGAAATAATTGACTTCAGTCATATTTCATCATGTCTGTCAGACAATAATACGGATGAGCTCGTCAAATACTACAAATGTTGCCATAAAAAAAAAAAAAAAAAAAATAAATTTATTGTATCAGACGCGACTAATCCTTATTAGATATATTTTCTTCCTTGCTTGCTACAGTTGGACACATGTCTGTGGATCGCTTATATGAAATATTGTATCTATTAGTTAAGCTTTGAGGTATATTTGTTGTACATCTACCTATTTTCTGGTTTAATTTTCCGCAAAAGACTTCCATACTCGTCTGAAGAGTTCGATTAAATCTTTCCTCAACTTACGTTTGTTTGTCTGAACGAGTAAACAAAAGCATTCAAGATTTATTTTCTCTAGTAAATACTTAGCAATTCAGTTATACAATTCCTTTTATACATCAAACTATTTTTTCCTGCTTTCTTCGTTTTAAATATTTCCCCAAAGGAACGATGCATAGCTATTTTTTCTTTTCTTATTTTCATCTTTTTAGCTTGTTTTGAAAATATATATCACTGTCAAATATATATATATTTTTTATTGTTCGTTAGCTTTTTCAATACTTTTCTATTTCATTATATGCCCCGGGTTATGTAAAATTATAATTTTGTAGATGACGTTGTCCGGAATCAATCTCATCGTGTACCTAAGCAAAATAATTGATTTTTTAAACATTCCGTAAACAACTAATACATAATTAATTTTTTTCTCTATGAAAATAGGTTTAATATTAAGATCATTATTAATGGAAGAAAACATTTATATTGATCTGAGTCAAGGACATTGTGTTTACCATGTTCTTTATTATAATTTTAGTAACAGACCTCTAATTAATTTTAACAAAGATTTTATCTTGTAAGCATTTGGAACGTTCTAGAATGAAATTTACATTAGGTAATAGTTTTTTTAAAGAAATGCTAATTGTGATCTAAGTCAGGAAGAGGAGTATAAAATCTTATTTATTGGAAAAAAATATTTATTCGTGCTGAACGATCTGAGCAAAATCAGCTGTATTATTTTTGTGTCCAAAGTTCATTTGGGCTGGAATTTATTTATTCAACTTATTTTCATTATTCTCTGGAAATACAAAGTGCTCAAAAATAAAATTTCTGGAAATAGAGACTCAAATAGTGTGAAATTTAAAATAAGGATATATTCTTGGATTGTATTATTGTAATTCAACCCAAAACAGTAGGCACATCGTTACGACACGGGCCACCAACGGCACATTAACACTTCCAGCGTTAAATTATTTATATTAGAATACCACTAAAGTTTGTTTAGAACTTTGATCATTAGGACTTGTGTTCAAAATTTCAGGATTATTTGGGATTTTTTTTCTCATGTCACATTTAACATTTTTCAATTTGTATTCTAGGGAAATAAATTATTTGTTAAATTTTACAAAACATTTTGGTTTTCGCTCTTTTCTATTACATATTTCAATGCAATAGAATCGTAATACAACTGTATCTGCTTCGTACTGTCCATTTGCGTGACTAACATGAACCCGCCTATGTTAAAATCATTTTCAGCCTTGTTTGCGCAATATTGAAGTTGGTTGTTTTATCAGATACCCACTGAGCTCATAACATTTTAAAGGATTTAAAAACTGCTTTGACTATCATAATTTTATCAAATTTAACCTATCCCCAAAACTTAAAGCAACTGAACTTTTAACATCGTAAGTAAGATATCTGAAATACTGTTCTTGGCTAAATTATGTCATTTAATTATATAGGATTTATTAATATAGTGTTCATTATGAGTGTTACGTGTAGTATTAAGCACCAGCCCGGATGTGCGAGAATTTACATCTCTGCATTTGACCGTGCCTTGTTTATGACAGCACAGAAGTCCTAGTAAAACAGTCTGACTTTAGTTTATTTGAGTTTTCCAGGTATATTTAATCCATGTATAAAAGACAAAGATATTTCATATGCTCACCTTCATTTTTAGTAGAATAAAGTAAATATATTTGTCTATGTGATAATCAAACTTCATTAATTTATATATTTAGTTATTTGCTACGACTCTATGGTCATAAACTGATTAACAAAAAGAAGCAAAACCAAAATGTTTTGTAAAACTAAATAAATAATTTAATTATTAAAGTTATAACATGAAAACGTAAGAAGAACTTATAGCATTATGAAGTTAAACATAAATAATCCTTAAAAGTTATTTTCGAGTACAAAAGAATCGTTTGTTCCGAATGGATATCATATCCTCGAATGTACGTAACACAATGGCATTGTCCAGAACTCCTTCGAATAATTCACAGTAGAACAGAATAATGTTCTAGCCGATAAGCACATTGTAATTCCAATGAATAATCCTAACAAATCATTCCTTTCTAATTATCGAAACACAACATTAAACACACATGCAGACTGATTTCAACTTATAAAATAAGAATCAAAACAGGAATGAATCCAAAATAGGAATGAATCTTATTCCTCAGTTCTCTCCTTATATGCGCCTTCAAGAGTCTATTACGAATATTTGTCGCAGTATACCCCACCTTTCAGATCGTACTACTCAGTCTAATATTTAAGAATTCCTATTCATATGACCTAACCCATCCAAGGGAAATAACGTAATTCTTTTAAGAACCCAACTGACCAACCAATCCAATGGGAAACAACCCCAAACGTGTCATTATGTTTACTACTAATAATATTGCTAGTAACCTTGAACGCGTATGTAAGCATCTAATTATAGATCCTATGCAATCTTACACCCTTATATCTTTATACCCGTGAACAAAAAGTAACTAATATCTTGATTATAGATGATCATTACAATTTATAGTTGTGAATAAAAACTACACATAATATAGACAAAATCATGTACCAACAGTTACAACAAATATTTATAGATATACATAACATTAATCGCTTCAACTTTCTTGACTGGTACATAAATTTGCGTCTTTTTTCTCATGGAAAATAAAGTCAAACGTGCATTAACATAAGACTTTTTTGTTGTTATAAATCTAAATATTTTAGAATAGTACAGGACGGGACTGGACTCCTTCGCTGTTGACAATATTAATGATAAAGTGTATTCAGTCCTCAAAGTGTTAGAAATTATGGCAATAATAACTGAGTGATAAACGTCAGACGTGTATACCAAAAGTTTCCGCCTAAAATATTTTACAGTTATAATTGGGATGGAAATCAGTGCCAAACGCTAGATACAGGTAAAAATACCTACTCAGAAATTAAATAGCATAACTCACCCGCCCCAAACAGCATTCAAATAAAACACATACTTCTAAAGTATAAAATATGGAGCGGGTTAGATAATTTCATTAATAGAGAGTAGGGGAAGGATCTATAAAGTAGGTGTGACCTTTCTTTGTTGGTGTTAACCGATTTCCTTCCTATCTACTATCCACTTGGAAGTCTTTATGTGCTTTCTTGGGCCTTTTTGCAAAATGATTTCACAGTGAATTTAAAATTAATAAAAATAGGCGATATGCGTTTAGTCTTTATCCTATGGAGGATTTGGTGTCGATATGCTAACAACCATATGAAGATTGATGTCCAAACAGTAAATACTTGATGTCACCCCGAAGAACTCAGCCTTGATGAAGGACACTTTACTTTTGACTAAACGAAGAAGATGAAAAAAATAATTGATTTTTTTTTCATGGATTGCACTATGTGTTGATGGTTTTGTGTTCTTAATTAAGCATTTTACAGGCTGCAAATAATTTTAAAGGACAATTAAACCATCATACTATGCCCGTGAAAATACACATTCACAACATAATACTTAGTTGAAAATGACCTAAAAATACGAGTAACCATTTTGATCAAATGGGTTATTCTCATCTTTATAGTGTAAAATGTGAGTGTGGTAAATGGATTAAAACAGTTGATTTATATTCATAGTGAAATCGAAATTCATCACACTAGACAATAGGCGATGACATTTTATCGTTTGTTTCTACAGATACTTTGGGCGGCTCTGTTAATATAACAAATTTTTGCAACGTCGATGATGTTTTATCGTTAATAGGCTTAAACTATTTCGAATTTCATTGGCCAAGGGTTTTCGACTATTAATTTGACGATCACTGGCCCATGTTGATTTTTTAAAAATACAAAATGTTGACGACCGATAGCTCAGGATTATTTCATTAAAATTTGACGACTACTATCCTAAGTAGATCAGGATTTTTGATGGAATACCAACCCTTTGAAGATCAATGGCCGAAGCCTTTTAGTAACATTCTGAACTCCAGTGGACCAGGTTTTTGTTGTTATTACAACTAACTTGTCGATCACTGGCCTATGGTATTTATAAAAGTTTGAGGACGGCTGGCCATGATTTTCCCGTAAAAATTTAAAGACCACCAGCCTTAATAGTGAATGGGGATACCGCGGGGCATATGAGAACATGTAAGGAAAAACAGGAGGTTGTACCCTGGGGCAGTCTATGGCAATTTAACATGGTGGGACTATCTGGGGCACTAGATAGGAATTGAACATGGATGGGACTGTATAGGAACAAGGGGAATTAAACAGAGGTGACGTCACGGTACTGGACACTGGGGAAACAATGGCAACAATGTTGCAAGTGGCTGACCTCAATCGGGCGGAACAGCGTGGCAAGGGGCTGACCTGAATACGCGCTACTCTAGGGACAAATAGAGACATAAACATTGAGACGTGGTTAGAGACTTATACAGAGACATAGACATTCATAGATTTATGGACATAAATCTATCGCACAAAAAATCGACTAATTTTTTTTTTTTCAGGTAGGAGAGAATAGGCATATTTTCGAGACAATGGTGGGGCCTTGAAAAGGACCTTTGGGTTTCTTCTTCTTCTTCTTTTAATTTCTGTCTTGTCTTTTTCTTTGCCACCAGCACCTTATCTTCTCCACTACATTCTTCTTCTTTTTTTTTCTTCTCATCCTTTTCATCCTCTTCTTCTTCCTTCACCTCTATCTCCTCTTTTCTTCTCTTTTCATTTTCTTCCTCTTTTTCAGTCTTTTCATTCCATATTCTTATCTGCTCTTTTTCCTCCATATCTTCCTTTTCTTGTTTTCCTGTTTGATCAGTGCTTTTAGTCTGTCTTTGGCTTTTCTTAAATTGACGATTTCCATCTTGACACGATGGGGGCTATAACATCCATACTCAACTCTCACCAACATTTCCTCCACCATTCCCAAGTCGTCTAAGACCTTCTGCAACTGGTTCAGTTTCTCCAATATATTGCTGGCCATTTTTGTATTCAGTGTTGAATGGCGCGAATACTAACTATTATTTGAGTCGCTTTCGTCCTTAGGACATTTGCGACCTGTTTAATCAGGTAGGTTGTGATTTTTAATTAGTCGAGGCTGTAGGAATCGTGCCACTACAGCCTCGGTTTTATGTGTGCATGTCACACTTCTTAACTGGCAAAAATGTCCGAGTGAGGAAGAGAGGCAAGGGACCCGAAAAGAGGAGACAAGCGCCAACTGGAAAACTGAAACGCCAGGGCACACTTTTATCAAATTTAGTCCAGTTATTCTAATGAACAATTTAAAATACCAATACTTTGTAAGCCACCTGTGCAATTATCCAGATCAAATAAGTCAAACAAATTTCATTAACTAATTCACCTATGTAATTTGAATTTTGTGTACAAAGCATACCTCTTAATTTAAAAAATAATCCCAATCAGTAGTCTGAATGACTCATTATTTGTTTTGCGTTACGCGTGTAAAATTTACAAAGGAATTATAATTTTGATGGCGGTATATAAAGTATCAAATCAGTTAAATTATAAAACTACTGTCAAAAAAGGTTTTCGATATCCAAAAGTGAAAACCTAGGCAATTTTGGTTTCCACTCATTAGCCCTGAAAAGGGCTGGTTTGTTCTTCTACCAGAGATTGTAGTTGGTCTGGAATTATCCATTCTCTTCTAGTATGGATTCTGTAGGCTCCTGGATCGATCATATCCGCAACACAACAGTTGAGGTAATGGTTGTTGATTGATAGCAGTGGGTCCGGCAAATCATGGATGTTTATTAGGTGGCAGCATAAACCGGCCAGTTTGACTGGACAACTGGTATACTTTTCTCTTCTTGATCTGGGGGAGCTTCAAGCTTTTCTCAGTTTCGCTCTAGAGGGTTCCGGTATGGTGTGATTTTTTCCGTGGTTCCTCATACTTAGCTGCCACTTTATCTTGGTAGAGATTTCCTAGTCCAATGGCGATAGCTTCCTATTATACAAGTACATATAATTGAATGTCGAGTTGTTCTTCATTCATTTCCTCAACATCCTCGATGTTTTCTTTCTTTCTTGTACAACAGCTTCTATCTGCATCTGTTGGGCTAGTAATGTACTAAAGGCCGGTTTCTCCCGAGCAGCAATTTGTGGTGGCGATGGTGAAGGTGGGGGAGGTGGAGTAGAGTGGCTAATTACCCTCACGTCAGTTTGTTTCTCTTGTTTCTGAGTTGTTGAGTTAACCGGCTGTGAAGGCTGAGAAGACTCAAGTCTCCTTAGTAAGTTACGCCCATATTGAGACGGCCTGTGGGGATATGACCTTGTTGCTGACCTTGGTTGGTATCTTCTATGATATCTATTGTCGTCGTATCCCTGTCACTTTATTCTGTTCTATTTGCTTCTTCATTTGTTGTTTCTTTCTCCCATATGAGCAATAGTGTCGTTCGCTTATCTTGCGCACGTATGCTCCATCCTGTTGATATTCTGAGTCCAAGACTTCTCAAGGCATTCCTTGCAAGGGCGGGATAAGATCCATTGCTTGCGCTCTTTATAATAACGTGTTCCGTCTACTACGTTCGCTGCAGACTATAGCGCGAATCGTTCGTTCGTTATTTGGATTTAGGTCGCATTCGCCCACTAGGGCATGCGCGACCGGTTAATGCCCCCACAGGGGGCTGATTGATTTTTTCGATGGGGAAGGAATAGTGCCGTTCCCCCGATTGCTATATGCGTTGAAATCGTCACAAATTATGTATTCATTTGCAGAACTGGATATCTGGTTATAGTTGAGAGGGGAAACAGTTTAAGTTCTCCCACGGTCGTAAATATTGAAGATCTATATTGTCAGCTTGCCTATGTGGATGAGTTCTAAATGGTACTCTAGGGTTATTGGGTGTCCTTCCCCAGTCTGAGGGTTTAACTGTTGTCCAAAGGTTGTATTTGATAGTGAGTCACTGACAAAGATAGCCAGACACCCGACTCCCCCCCCCCCCATAACGAATTGGCTGGTTGAGTAGTCGGGGATTTTTGGTAAGTATTTGGAGGTCTGATGTAATAGAGTTTCTTGAATGCAAATAATATCTAGTTTTTGTTTTTTGTCTTAAGTTTGATAAGAAGTTCAGATTTATTCATATTTAGTACCCGACTATTCCATTGCCAGATTATTAGACTATTTTTATTAGTTTTATGCATTTTAATTTTCATAAGTTATTTAACTGGTTTTGTTCCGGACGTTTATTGGATGGAAACAAGGTGTTTTTCCAACAAATCCACGAGTAGTTTGAAAAATGGGATGCTATGTGGTCAGTTTGGGTGAAGGCTGCGATACCCGCTAATAAATCCCTTAAGTAATAAATGATAGTGGTATTTGTGAAGGCTTCCGAGTAAGTTTGATTGATAATTACTGAGATTGGTTTGTTACCTGCATTGCACGTTCCTTTGTTACCTGCATTGCTTATTGTTTTGTTCCTTGCTTTGTTAGAGGGTTCATTACTTGGCAGTGTGTATACAGGATGTTGGATGATTAGTGAACTTGAGTTAGGTTTTTTGTAACTATTGTCATTACTTTTTTTGGGGGGGGTGTAGGTGCTCAGCTTGTTCACTAATCCCTTTTGGGGTGGTTGGGGTGGCTCCCTTGTCAGCTAATTTTATAAAGGAGGGATATTTTTTGGGATGGTTAAATATGTGGGTACTGTTTCCTCGTTCTGCTGAGTATTTTGAAGTGGGATCAGCGATTTGGCTCTTAGGTAGCTTTGGTTTTTTCTTCCATAAGACGAATTATTTCCTTTTCCCTCCTGTTATATGGGCATGAGTTTGAGGTGGGACGGTGGGATTCGTGGCAATTTGCACATTTTTGGCCCTGGAATGTGCATTTATTACTGTGGCTACCGCCACAAGTGTCACAATTTTGCTTAAATTTGAACTTGATGGCGTGGTGGCCCTATGACTAGCAATTATTGCAGAAGCGTGATTTGTTGATATACACCTCAAGAGGGTAGGAGTAGCCATCATAGAAGACCCTGAAGTGTGTAGGGGTAGTTGTTGTAGTGAATTCTAGAAGGATTGCCGAAGACATGAGACCACGTTTGATCCGCAGTCTGTATGCCTTGGAGATATCAGCTCCTTGAGTTATCAGCTCATGGGCGATCTCCGTGTTGCTCAAGGTGCTATAGTTATTGTGAAGCTTCATGACTTTTTTCATCGGGAGAGCTTTGTTAAACTCTTCCTTAAATTGTAACAAAATGATCTTCCAGTGATTTGTTGGAAACCGCATATAATGGACGTTGAACAAGTACACAAGCAGTGTGGCTAGATGAAAAATCCTCCATTAGGGAATGGAAGGTGAGGAGACTATTGTTCTTGGTATTCGGGAGGGCTTTGTCACTACCGTCATTGCTTTCATTTAAGTGGTGTGAGGAAGGAGAGTTTGCGGGGGAATTGATTGGAGAATTGTTGCATTTATTTGCCAAAGTTAAAGTGTTGTTTGTTTTTCTGACATTATGGCTAATTGAGTTCATTTTGACTTGGTATCTAGTTATTCGTGACATTTTGAAAAAGGCGACAACATTTTAATGATGGTAAGTAGGTCAGGGGTTTGAAATTCTAATCATTAACTACTACTTTGTGGTGGATATTGTACTTAAGTATATACTTGATGCCAATAAGTTAAGTACTTAAATATACACTTGATGCCAATAAGTTTGAATTGTAAGGTGGTCAGAGGGTATATTACCAAAAGGTTGTGGAACTGGTCTTAGTAATTTGGGTTGGGGGTGAGTGTGGTTTTTAATTGTTAATGGTCGAAGATAAGAGAGAAAGTGAAAGTTTTTCCAAACAGCACAAATAATTACCCGAAGGTTTAATGCCGAAATAACTAATAGTACCTTTTGAAATTCTTTTCCCTAAATCAAATTTAGACTGAAGAGGAGGTAGCGTACTCCGGTCTCCAGCTAGGCGGGCTCCTAGACCTCAGCGCTGGTTCTCGTCTGCTGGTCTAACTGCTTGGCGGGCTGCAATCTGCTAGGCGGGCTGCAATATCTGATGATATTGTTGACTCGGTGATTAGAAATGTCCTATATGCTCCAAACTACAACTTGTTCGTGTGGATACGTACACTTCGTCAAGTTAGGTAATTGTTTGTTTTAATTTAGAACGGTGTTGAAATGATCATGGTGGTTGTAAAAGTTTTTATCAAGTGGAGGTTTCATGCCAAATTGAAACCTCTTAATACGAGGCAATTGGTTAAGTCCTGAAAAGGACTGGGTTTATCCCTCTAGGGGTGGTGGTATCAGCTGATAGATGAATTCTTGAGATTGGAATCTCTCCTTTGGTCTCCCCTCGTATTCTTGAAGGGCTACCGTGTCTCAGACCACCAATCTGTCCCAATGGTGATGTATTTCGATTGGAACAATCTGTATGACGTGGATCCTTGTATAGCTCGTTGACGATTAGGGCTAAGACTGCATAGGTGCAGTCAAGGAACATCAGTCCTAGTTTACTGATGTCGTCAAAGAGGTTTTTTTTTTGTGTGTGTTTCGGTGTATTTCTTTTAAAATTTCTGGGTAGGCTACCTTCGTTATAATAGACATGGTATCCTTACAAGATGATTCCCAATGTTTCAATGTGTTTTGATGTTGTCTCATTGTGTTCGAGCAGATGTGTTATATCCCATAGTTCAATTTGTTCAAAGATGTAGTTGATTATATCCGCCCGTTTTTCAACATCTACCGTTTTCTTGTGTTGTCCTCTCCTGGTTCTGGTTTGATCTTCTTTAGCATAATATTTCATTAAACTTTGTTTCACTGATGTGATTGATGGTCCTGTTGTTGTAGTGGTAGATGTTGGCATCGCTATCAGTGTCTTTGTTGTAATTGGAGTAATTGATGTCTTTGTAGTATTACTCGTTGTCTCAGTTGATTTTGTTTTTGATGTTATTTCTTTATCTACATCCT
Source organism: Megalonaias nervosa (assembly GCA_016617855.1). Classification (NCBI taxonomy): domain Eukaryota; kingdom Metazoa; phylum Mollusca; class Bivalvia; order Unionida; family Unionidae; genus Megalonaias; species Megalonaias nervosa. Next base: position 17,575 of record JAECUM010084322.1, on the reverse strand, counting down.
CGTTTTCTTCATTGCTTGTTGACAATGTAGATGTGGATAATGCTGCTGTTGTTGTTTTTGTAGCGAGAGGTCCAGGAGTTGTTGTTATTGTTGTTCGCACCGGTGATGTTTTCGTGATCATGTGTTGATGAAGTATGTTTGACTCAGAAGTATTTGCCTCTGCCACTGTTGATGCTGCTTCATGTTGTACCAATGCCGTTGTTCTTGTTGAAGCCACTTTTGTTAAGGTGTTATTTTTTTTCCTGTTGTTATTAAATTTTTCTTATCATCCTTTAGGTTACTCTTGTTAGCCTCAATCCCCTTTTCTTCTTGTTGTGGTGGTTTGTTGACTATTATTTCAATACTCCTTGTAGTTACCTTTGGAGTAATGTTCACCGGCTTAGTTATAGGTGATGTATGTATAGCGGCGACAGTAGCTGTTGTTAGTCGTGAGGCTTAATCTTCCGTTTTACTAGGGTGAACTGGCGGTGACTTAGCCTGTGATATATATCTAGAAGAAGGCTGGGGTGGGTAATGATAAGGCACGTGATGTCGATTGTGAGCTTGAACCTGTAGCTTGATCATTCCATGATGCCTCACGTGACCTTATTAATGACTGTCTTCTACTTTGAAGTCCAGGTCTCCAATTGTTTCTGTCTGCATTGTCTTCCCAAATTAGAAGGAGCGTTGTCCGTTTGGCTTGGGCACGAAGGATCCGTCCTGTTGCAATTCGTAGATCAAAACCTATTATCGCATTCAGCGCGTTCTGAGGGATTAAACTTTCCATCTCTAACTAAAGTGCTGTTTGTAATATTACTCTCTGCTCTGCTAGTCAAGAAATGGCGCGAATTGAACTGAACTGATACGAATTAAGGTCGCCTATGTAGCTGGTGCTTTCGCGACCGGTTAAGTCCTGAATGTCAGGATTTTTAATTGATCAGGACTGTGGGATCAGTGCCACCACAGTCCTGCTTTCATGTGCGAATGTCGCACTTTTTAATTCTAAGTATGTGCAGGCGAGGAAAGGAGGAAAGAGACCCGCGGGATGCGAAACGCCACCGGAAGGCGGTACGCCCGAAAACGGCAGAGCGCGGTATGATCAAATCCAGTCTAGTTATACTAGTGGACAAATACTGTTCCAATAGTGTGTAAGCCACCCGTGTAATTTTCTAAATCCATCAAGTTGTGTAATTTTCCTTATTACTTTTAGCAAAAGTTGGAATTTTGAGTACATGGTGTACTTTTGTTTTTCTAAATAGTACCAATCGGCTGGGTGTCAGGCACACCATGCATGTTTGTGTCACGCCGTGTTTACTTTAAGTTGTTAATTTTGATGGCGGTATGCAAAGGATCAGATCAGGGCTATGGGGAGGGAGCTATTATCAAAAGAAGACTTCGATAGCCAAAGGAAGAACCTCATATAAGTATGCAATGTGAAAGTCGATGTCTGGTCTTCTTTTTCATTTCTCCTGTTGGTCTTCTATGATGAGTCTTCATTCTGTTGTAGTATTATGCTGTAGTTAGATGTTTTGCTTCTGATTCGACTTTCATTGCTGTAGGCCGTGGTGTTTGAGATTGGTCCTTAATGCCATTATTTCTTTGTTTAATGGCTACGGGTAGGTTTTACAAGAACATTGTACCCCTTTGTTGTATTTGAGAATTATTTAGAGTAATTGGTCTGAGAGTCAATGTTGGAATTACATGTTGTGTATTGATGATTTGGGAGCTGTTCATCTGCTGTTTATTTATTTCCGTCTTGTGCGGGGGGGGGGGGGGCCTGATGACTCGGCTTGGGTCACCTTATAGTCTTAAGATGGCTGGGGTGTTAAAAATGTGTGGTGTTTGTTTATGTACTACCAGTATTTGTCGCCTTGTGCAACCGGGCCTGATGGCAGGGTTAGCCACCTTATATCCACTATTTTTGGGGTCAGTTGTAGAGTTATATGTGTTGTTTATTTTACTCAGACCTGTATTTTTAGTCTTGTGTTAGTAACAAGCCAAGAAAGAGAAAAAAAATCACTTTTAGTTAATTTTTGGTGTTTTAAGTTTATGTTCCTGTTACTTTTACTTTTGAATCATTCTTGGTATTTTGGTTTAAGTATGTGTATAAAATTATTTTATTTTCTCTCTCTCTCTCTCTCTCTCTCTCTCTCTCTCTCTCTTTTAATTTAGTCGTGTATGGAGTTCATTATGGACTTACCCTTTGGCTAGCAGTCTTATCCTGCTGCTATAGTCCTTCTGTTTATTGATGTTATAGCTGTATTTTTAGTTGTGTTTATATTTTACGATGTTTATTAATTTGTTTTGGGTACGATATTATATTCTTGTATGTGGTGTCAATGCTTTTGTTATGTACCTTGTCCAAGAATTCAGGGTATGTCGTAGGGGATCCGATTTTCCTTTGGTATTCTTGGAAATTGATTCGTTGACTGTGGTATTTGGGGCAGCTGTTGAAAACGTGGTCCAATGTTTCTACTACAGGGCAGTGAGGGCAGTTTATAGTTCGATTCGGTTCTTTGTTGAGATGTTTTCCAAAGCTGTTTCTTAGTAAAGTTTTCCCGGTTTTAATCCTGTTAATAATTTGGAGGTCGATGGTTTCCAGGTCTTTAGGTGTCTTGATGTTTCTAGTGACCTCTTTTTGTAGTTGGAATAAATGTCTGCCCTTGTTGGTATTTTCCAAGACCTGCTGCCATTTCTTGTTTATTCTGCTTTTAACCTGACTATATATCTCGTGAATACTGTAGTTTAGAGGATCTATTATATTGTTCAGGAGGTTGTGCTTTGCCTTTTGATCAGCTTTGTCGTTTCCGGTCAGGTCGATGTGAGAAGGTACCCATAGAAATTCGATGTTTTGTTGTTTTTCTTCGATCTCTCTAATGGATAGCATTGTTTTTTCTAGCATATTTCCTCTGCTTTTCAATGTGCCAGTCTCTAGAGATTTTAGTACGCTTATAGAGTCTGTTATAATGTCGTACTGGCTGTGACTTTGGGTTTTAATCCATTTAAGTGCTTCGTTTATTGCCCAGTATTCTGCTGTGTAGATGGAACAGCCGTCCGGGAGTCTAGTGCGAAATTCGACTTGGTATTCCGGTATCACTATTGCAACTGCTGTACTGTTTAGTTCTACCGATTTGGATCCGTCTGTGTAGATTTTAAGATATCCAGAGTATGTTTCATCGATGATTTTGTGGATTTCTGTTAGTGTTCTCAGTGGGTTTTGTAGTTTGGATCCAAATGTCTGGGCAATCAGGTTTATTTTGGGAGTGTTGTTTTTCCAAGGAGTAGAATTGCTGATTTTGTGTTGTTCTGCTTGAATCCCTGGTAGCTCAATTTCTTCACAGAGTGTATGTAGTTTTTTACTTGCTGGGGGGTTGAAAACTAATTGTTGGCTGAATGGAGTCCTGCATTTTTTGATCGTCCTTTTAGTTGGGTTGGTGTCTTTGTGGATTGAGTTTCTGGTGTCATATCTCAATATTTGTTCTTCTCGTCTCAGGTGCGGTGGTAAGTCTCCCGTTAGTATTTGTAGTTCCACAGTCGAGATGTTAGGAAGAGTACCCGTGCATAGTCTGAGTGCTTTGTATTGTATGTTGTTTAGTTTTTGGAGTAAGATATTGTTCGCAGAGGCATACACCTGGCAGCCGTAGTCCAGTTTAGCTCTGATTAATGATCTGTAGAGTATGAGCATTGTTTGTTGGTCTGCTCCCCACGCTGTTCCCTTAATACTTTTTAGGAGGTCGAGGTCTTGTTGGCATTTTTTAATTAAAGTTGTTATGTGTGGTTTCCATTTAAGGGTCTCATTCAGTAGCATTCCCAAGAATTATGTTTCTTTTACTAATTGTACTGGTGTATTTTGTAGATAGAACTTGGGGTATATGGTAGGTCTTTTATTCGTTGGGGAGAAAAGCATTTCTATGGTTTTGGTACTTGATATTTTAAATCCACAGTTGTCTGCCCATTTGCCGATAGCGTCTAAGTTCTGCTGTAGTTGATGGATGTGATTTTGGTTGTTGGGGTTGCATGCTTTCCAAATTCCGCTATCGTCTGCAAATTGAGAGAGATCGATTTTGTTGTTAATGTTGTCACCGAGGTTGTTGACCACGATATTGAATAGTGTGGGACTTATCACGCTTCCCTGGGGAGTTCCGTTGTCCAGAGTATAGGTCTCAGAGAGTGCGTCACCTACTCTGATTTTGATTTGTCTCCCCGTTAGGAAGTTTGAAATCCTTCGGTGCATGCGCCCTGTTATGCCATATCGGTTGAATTTGGAGATTAGGCCTTTGGTCCAGACCAGATCAAACGCTTTTTCGAGGTCGAGAAATATCGCAATTAAGTGCCTATCTCTTTTCCGTTTGGCATTAAAGACAAGTTTAATGCTGGCTTCCAATCTAATTAGTTGGTCAATGGTGGAACGTCTGGTTCTTAATCCACTTTGATTTTCGGAGAGTAGATGGTTTTCATCCAGGTGGTGCCTTAGTCGGTTATTAATCATTGTCTCCATGACTTTGCAGATGGTATTAGTCAGGGAGATGGGTCGGTATGATATTAGGCTTTTTGGGTCTTCCCTGGTTTGGGTATGGCTATGACTACTGCTTGTTTCCACATTGTGGGTATGTTTCCAGTTTTCCATATTAGGTTGATCATGTCAAGTATAATTATTTGCGTATTTATTGGAAGATGTTTATAGATGTCATAGCCTAGGTTGTCTTCTCCTTGGGATGTGGATTTTTTTTTTTT
>JAECUM010084322.1:0-12842 GCA_016617855.1 Megalonaias nervosa | reverse complement strand
TTTTTGTTAATTAGTGCTTTTCTCCATTCATCAATGCTGAAACTGTAGTTTAGTGGTGAATCATTGTTGGTTTGGTCCGTGAATAAATGAGGGACTTCCTTTTCCAGTTCTTGTCTTTGCGCCATAAATATTTGGGAGTGATTCTTATTGCTGCTTGAATTAGCAAATGTTTTTGCTAACTGTTCTGCTTTATCTTGGTTGGTGTCGGCTCCTGATACTTTTGGTGTTGTTGTTGGGACCTTCCCTCTCATGGCTTTGACTTTTGCCCAGACCTCTTTGGAGTTGGTACTATGGTTAAGTGTGGAGCAGTATGCGCGCCTTGAATTAGTTGTCGCTTCCTGTATTACTGTTCGTGTGCTGGTTTCCTTTTGCTTGTAGATCATGAAGTCCGAAGCTAATTTGGTGTGTTTAAAGCGATTGAGGGCTTTTTGTTTCCTTGATGGCAATTCGGCAGTTGTCAGTCCACCACGGTATACTATTTTTGTTAGATTTCCCACTTGTTTTGGGTATACTGTATTGTGCTGCTCCATTTATTGCCTGGGTTATGTTGTTGTAGTATTGGTTGGTATCATTACTACGTAGATCTTCTAGTTGTGTCTTACTCAAAATTTGTTGGAACAGGTCCCAGTCGGCTTTTTCTGTTTTCCGTCGTTGCGTGTTTCTTTGTTGTTCTTTTGGACATTGTAAGTATATTGTGGTACATATCGGGAAGTGGTCACTGCCTAATGTGCTTTGCTGCAGCACTTCCCAGTCCGTGATCTGTGCAAGGTTTGGTGTTTAAGTGTCAAATCTGTTGGTGTTAGTTTTCCATTGATGGGGTCTATTCTTGTAGGTGTACCTTTACTTAATATTATTAGCTGGTTCTCCCTGGCGTATTTTTCAATGCTTTTTCCTCTTGTATCTATATTGTCACCGCCCCATTCTGTGTTGTGTGCATTGAAGTCTCAGCAGATAATGTTGTTTATACCTATGTCTTTGAATAATTCTAAGTAGCTTTGGGTGGAGTTTACATTATTCCCTCCTGGGTCATATATGTTGTAAATGTTAAATTTTTTGTGTCCTACTTTGACGGTGATTGCTTGGTATTCTATTAGGTTGCCATTTAAGTCAATGTTTGTGTCTATTTCTATTACGTCTGTAATTGTGTTATGGATATAAATGGAAAGCCCTACTCCTTTTCTTCCATTGCTCCTGTGTTTAAGGAATTTTGTGTCGTAGCCATTTATTTTGGGTATGGTCTTACTTGTTTCATCCAAGAGTGTTTCCTGCAAGCATAGAATATTAGGTTTGTTGGTGGCGATGTTAACAGCTGATATTAGTTCACCATGATTTGGAATTATCCCTCTGCAGTTCCATTGCCAAATAATGAATTCATTTGCATAAGTTTTATCGTTGTATGCATCCATTGTTCAAAGAACGCTAAACTTTATATACTTCAAACACGGACGTGAAGGAAAATATTCTTTCTTACCAACAACCGAGAAAAAGAAAGCACGAAACAGATATAAACACACTGGAAACTCCCTAGACTTCATACACTACAAGAATTAAGAAAAACAACTTAAACAAATAATTAAAGTAGCAAAAGAAAACACTTGGCAAAATTTTTGCTCGCAACTCAGCATCAAAACCAATTCAAAGCAAGTATGGGATAAAATTAAATCCATTAGGGGGAAAACAGTAATTAATACCCCTAAAATCACTGGGGCTAATACCAACCAAGAAAAAGCAGATAAGCTGGCCAGTCACTTCACCGACATGAGCAGCAATAAAAACCACATTGTAAATTTCCAGTAACATAGGGAAAAAGTAGAAAAACAATACAAACACCTATATAAAGATTTAGGATCAAAAATATCCAACTTAAACAGCGATATTACGCTACATGAATGGGAAACAGCATTAAGATCAAAAAAGGAAACATCACCGGGAGAAAACCAAATTGGCTATATAATATATAAAAACCTACCAGAAAACATAACAAAATCTATACTTAAACTATTAAATATGGTCTGGTCGGTCGGAATACTACCCGACAAATGGAAACAAGCCATTGCAGTCCCGGTCCCCAAACTTGGTAAAGACCCGAATAACATTAACTCGTACAGACCCATCTCCCTTACGAACAATATCTGCAAACTCATGGAATCAATTATCACAAAACGATTAAAATACCATCTGGAAAGAAATCAACTATTCTCTGAAAACCAGTGCGAATTCAGAAATAACAGATCAACTACTGACCAACTAATTAGACTCGAAGCAGCCATTAAATTAGCCTTTAATAGCAAAAGAAAATCTGACAGAAACCTAATTGCCATTTTCCTCGATCTGGAAAAGGCGTTCGATCTTGTCTGGATCAAAGGCCTTATAGCAAAACTCAACAATTACGGGATAACAAGCCGCATATTTAACTGGATAGAAAACTTCCTAACAGGTCGGAAAATTATTGCCAGAGTGGGGGATACTAACTCTGAAGTACACACACTGGAAAAGGGTACCCGTCAAGGGAGTGTGCGCAGCTCCACACTATTTAACATCATGATCAATGATCTAGACCAGAACCTAACTTCAACTAAAATAGATATATCGCGATTTGCAGATGATAGCGGTATATGGAGATCAGACAACGCTGCAAACCACCCAACAATAGACGAAATCCAACAGAGCCTAAACAAAATAGGGAGATGGGCTGATAAATGGGGTTTCAAAATTTCCCATGAGAAAACAGTGTCAATCATATTCCACCCAAAACGTAACAACGACCTAAAATGTCCCACTAAGTACATTCAAAATAACCCTATCAAATACGTTAAGGTAGTAAGATTCCTGGGTATGTACTTACATTTGAATTGGGGCCAACATATTAAAAACCTTATAATTAATTGTAATAAAGATCTAAACCTAATAAGAAACCTTAAAGGAACAACATGGGGATCCAATCAAGAAACATTAATAACTTTGTACAGAGCCCTCATTAGATCAAAACTGGATTACGGATGTCAAGTATATAACTCAGCTATCTATAAGCTATTAAAACAACTGGATTCAATACAAAGAAAATCTCTAACCGTCTGCACAGGCATCGTCCCATCAACATCACTTGAAGAACTTCAAATACTAACAGGTGAACTACCACTGAAATTAAGACGGCATGAGCTCATTCTAAGATATGGAGTACGGGTAACTACTCACCCAAACTCACACCCAACCAGAATAACAATTCAAAAGTGCAACAAACCATTCAGCCGCAAACTAGTCCCTAATATCCCAGGAGGGAAACTTATTCATGAACTTAGATAACAGCTACCAATACCTGACTATCAGGCCGAACAACTAGAATACCCTGATCAGGACCCCCTGCATAACTCCCAAACAGGACATTAACACCAAAGCAACTGAACACGTGAATAAACTTGATCAAGACAAAAACTTAAAATATCTATCACAATGGATATACTTGACTCCTACTCCGGTTTTGTAAAAATTTACACTGACGGGTCAAAAACATCAGAACCAGCAGCAGGCAGGGTGAACAGACCACTTTGTACGAGACCTTATTTTACAAAAATAAAGGTTCCTACAGAGGCTGAAAAATAAGGTCAATAACGCTAAACCGAATCTCCTAACTTTTATTATTACCGTATAGTTTGAAAAACGAATAATAAATCGTTTGGGTTAGCTCATTTTTATTATTTTATTTTTGACTTTTTTGTTTTTTATGTTATAATGCGTTTAGTTTACTCGCGGGTCACTCAATTTTTGTCGTTCACCCTGCCTGCTGCTGTAATTTAAACAATTATTATAAATATTATTAATATGGTCGTTATAGGAAAACCACATTCAGCTAGATTAGCAAGAGAACGACTAGAAGCAATTAGAAAATATTTACCTGTTCGTGATGCTGTCAAGCAACAATTACAAGAACGACTAGAATCTCATGTTGAATTTGAAGAGGATACTAAACAATTATTTAAACCAATTACAGAGACAACTAAACCTCTTCTTCCTGTTTTAGAGAAAACCGCTGAGGCAACTGAAAAAACAGCGGAGAGAACAAAACAGACAAAAAGACTTTTACGTGGACTTCCAGCTGATATAGCTGCTGCTCAACCAATACAACCAATACAACCAATACCTGTAGTTGCTGAAGCATCAGCCCCTAAACAAAAGATTCTTACAATAAGTAATACTGAACTGATAGATAAATTTAATGAAGATACTATTATAGAAATTAATAAAATTAAAAAACCACAACAATTAGCTGAGTTTGCTGTGAAAACTTTCGGTCGAAGAGATAAATTAATGAAATCTGACTACGCTAAATATATTAGATCTCGTGAACAGTGGCGAAAATTATTATATCGCATATATATGGATGTTGAACAAACTAAAATTAGTGATCCATTATATAAAAATTATATTGATTATCATGATTATTATTTCGAATCAGAAAAGGCAGAAGCAAAACAACGTGGAGACCAGAGAAGACAAGAGAGAGAAGAAAGAAAAAGAGCAAAAGAGGAAGAAGTAAAACAATTTATAGAACAGAGAAAACGAGAAAAAGAAGAAAGAAAAAGAGCAAAAGAAGAAGCAAGACAACAGAAAGAACGAGAAAAAGAAGAAAGAAAAAGAGCAAAAGAAGAAGCAGCAAAACAACTTAAAGAACAGAAAGAACGAGAAAAAGAAGAAAGAAGAATAGCAAAAGAGAAAGAAGAAACAGAAAGACCAAAACGAAAATATACAAAAAGAACACAAGCTGCCCCTCACCCTGAAACATTGGAATCACCACAATCACCACCACTACCACAACAACCATCATTATCATTACCACCGCCATTAAAACCAACACCAAAGGAAGAAGTAAAAGAATCAGTATTTTGGTCGCCAGCCTCACAGAAAATTCTGGAAGAACAACAACCAGAAAAAATGATTGAAAAAGCGCTTAATAAATTATCATTAAAAAAAAAGTAAGAGAGGATTTTAAAACGGAGGGGAATATTTATGGTATAAACCTAATGAATAAACAAATATTACAAATTAAAGATGATTTAATAAAAAGATGATTATTTTCAGATCATCTTAATGTACATTTTGATGTTCATGAACCTTTACATGTAATAGAAGAAAGATTAAAAAAATTAGGGGAAGAGGAATATTACTCTGAGAAGGAAGGAAAAGGTTTCTCTACTGGAGGTGATTTTACTCTGTGTCCAAATAACGTTATCTCTGACGTTGAACGTCTGGAGATTCTCATCGGAGGAAAACGAGCTGGTAATAATTCTCCAGAAATAATTAATGAGGCGGCTGATATTTGCAGACGGTTATTTACTGGCGGTATCATGGACGTTGATGTTTATCAGTCTCTTATTAATGAAATTGCCGATGATTACTATAGTGACTAAGTACGTAATTAAATACAATTACTATAATAAAATGATCGTATACGGTACTCAACGTGGACCAACTATGGTCAGGGTAATAAATTCACGATTACCAGTATACAAAACAACCTACGGAGATGGACTAGGTGATGTTGTTCAGGGTCTATTTAGAAGGATAGCCCCAAAAGCAATACCGATCGCAAAGCAACTGGGAATGAAAGCTATTGATGTTCGTGAAAAAGGTATTGGTGCTATGGGTAATCTCGCTGGTAAAGCATTTTCATCGATTAAAGATAGACTAGCACGATTAATACGACGAAAACCTCAACCTGTAAAATTCCCTAGTACTGAAGTAATGCCTGCAAATGTCAGTAAAATAATAAATCAAGTTGCTAATCAAAAGCTATCAGAGTGGGCTGATGTACCAATGTCAGAAAAAGAAAAAAATATAACCGCTAGTCTGATAGCAGGAAGTGGTCTCACTTCCCGAAGTGGTCTTCGTTTTAGACGATAATAATTATAATAAAGATGTTCAAGCGAATATCTGATCCCGCATTTGACATGGACGCACCAGTACTTAAAGATGAGTCTATGCGTGATTATCAATATTATTCTTATGACGCTCGAACTCCAGATCAGCGTGGACGAATTGAACTACAAGTTCAGGATACAAGTAGGTATTTCTTACCCGCTGAGGCTTTTATTGAAGTAGAAGGTAAAATTTTAAATAACGCTGCTCCTGCAGCACCAGTAGCATATGGAGACGATGTTAGTGTCGGTTTTGTTAATAATGGTATTATGGCGTTATTTGATAGTGCTACGTATATGATTGATGGTAAAAATATTGAATCAATTCAGAAAGACGTTGACGTTGCAACGACAATACTTGGCCTTGCAAGATACAGCGACGATTATTTAAGATCGGCTGGCCCGTCAATGATGTTTGTAAAAGATACTTCTAATTCTCCAGAGTATCAACAATATGAAATAAGACGGCCAAGAAATTTTGCTAGAAACGCCGATGCTGATGTACAAAGTATGATTATTAATGTAGATGCAGATTTCAACTTAGGATTTAGATCACGTCGAGCAATGTTGCGTGGTGGAAGAAGAGCATTTTCATGTGCGATTCCACTATCACATATATTTGGATTTTGCAGAAATGTCAGAAAAGTCATTTTCGGAGCTAAGCACACAGTTGTACTTGTACGAAAAGCAACCGACGATGATGCAATCTGGCGACCCGCTGGTACTGATCCTGGTAGAGTAATTCTGACAAAACTTTCATTATGGATACCGGTGATGACTCCAACAATACCTAAAGAAGAACATCTACTCTCTTTTATGAATCAAGGTGGTAAATCAGCGTTGTCATGGTTAACAATGACCACAGATGCTGTTCAGAGTGCAATTAATGGTTTATTCACATGGCAAATAGCCTCTCAACAGGGAATATCCGCACCACGACATATATTTATTGCATTTCAAGATGCTGCACGAGTAAACAGTCAAAATCTTAGTATTATGATATTTGACAATCTTGGTGTTTCCGAAGTTTCTTTAAGAATAAATGGACATCAAGAACCATCCGAAGATATTTTACTGAATTTTGAACAAAATCATGTAGCACGTGCATATCATCGTCTAATGACGTTCATGGGTCGTGATCAAAATATTGATACTGGTTTACAAATATCACAATTGGATTTTACAACCCTATATCCAATTTATTACTTTTCGCTCGAACATTTAGATTTAGCCAGACAGTCAGTAGTTGATATACGTTTTCGAGCTCGTGTTAACAGAGATGTTGGAGCTATTGCCAATTACAGAGCGATTGCTGTCATACTCAGCGATAAATCAATGTTACTTGAAGGTGCTGGTGGACGAATGAGAGTCGTTGATGCGCCAGTAGAAAACATGTAATTAGATCGTTTATGAATATTATAATGTCGTATAATCACGTTAGTGTTAGTATGACTCCTGGTCAGATTAAAAGGATACAATCAGCATCAAAAAATAACTGTGGATTAAAAATATTGCTAAAGAAAGATCAGATGAGCGGTTCAAATAAATTATCTCTTACAGAACGTCAGCTCGGGCATTTCGATGAAGCCAAAAAATTAAATAAAGGTATAAAACTTAATCTTTCTGCGGGTGCCATTGAAGATATAATTAAGACGGGTGGTATATTTCCACTTCTTGCTGCTATACCAGCATTAATAGCCGCTGCAGCCCCAGCTGTTGCAAAAGCAGCTGCATTAGGCGCTGTTGGAACTGCTGCTGGAATGGCATTAAAGAAAGCAACAGGAAAAGGAATCAAAAAAAAGGGAAGGGGTCTAAGATTACCAGGGACTCCACATTCATGGTACGGAAAAGGCCTAAGATTACCAGGGACAGTTTACTAATATCTCCTATGTCCAATTTTGATTTACTAGATGCTGCTAAAAAATTAAAAATAAAAATTTTTAGAGGAGTTTTCATGCGTGATCAATTACCAAAACAACCAAATAACATTGAAACCGGTATTATTAATCTCGATGAAAACTCTGGTCCAGGCACGCATTGGGTCGCTTATGCAATTGATCCACGTGGAATTATTTATTTTGATTCATATGGACTAGCTCCACCAAAAGAATTCTTAAAGTATATTAGCGGTTATCAAAGTACTCCAATATGGTATTCAACATTACCTACACAAACATTAACCGATCCACCAATATGTGGTCGAGAAGTACTTAACGTACTTGATGCTATATCAAAATCAACAAAAACCCCCCACAAAGTTGTACATGAATATACTACGACGTCATATTTAAACAGACATTAGTAAATATAATGGTGGATATTTATGGAAGATCTTCTCGTGGTAAAGGTCATCAGCAAGTTGATTTATCTAAATACGCAACTCTCGATCAGCTCAGAAATGAGATTGATGATTTATTAAATATAACCAGTGTGGATCAAAACGAAGTAGTTGTTTTTCAGGATAAAGAAGGACGATTAAAAACTAGTAATATACAACTACCAGATGTACCTATACGAGTTCCTAATGCGGTTGTTAATAATATAGTTACTTTTACTGATCAGGGTAAAATACAAGATTCCGGTACGTCAGTCAGCGATTATATTAAGAAAGCTGGTGATTCATTTACAGGTAGCATTATTATGAATCAAAATAAAATTACAGGTCTTGGAAACCCAACCGCAGATGAAGACGCCGCAACAAGGAAATATGTCGACGATCAAGAATTTAAGTACGTATTGGCCAACGGTGGCATAATGCGCGCATTTCTCAATATGAATAATAATGGTATTAATAATCTTAGAACACCAGAATATGATTTTGATGCTGCTACGAAAAAGTATGTTGATGATAAGGAAATTCCTATAACAACTTCGCTAGCTACAATCAACAATGAAATGACCACATTAAATAATACTTTTACTAATCACGTACAAACTTTTTTAAATTTTCGTAGAAATGTAAACAAAACCATTAAAGATTTTTTTGGTGATCCACCAACCGTTGAAATAAAACTCTCCGACGTTAACGTGAAACTCAACGACATTGTCAGTGGAATACCTAATATTGTTCAAAAAACTAATCTGATTAAAATTCCACACGGACAAATTAAAAATATCGTATATACAGTAGCATCAGGATCATCAACATGGACACCACAAAATAACACACTCGAACATACTGCAGAAGTAACTGGGTTATACAGGTTATCTATATACGATTCGGAAATTAATGCTGCCACTTCATTATCACCGAATGAATATCGTAATCCTCTATTGGTGATGCTAACCAAGAATATGAAAGAAATCTTTACGCTGATATCAACAGAAATACCTCCGAGACGTTACTGGTGGTGCCTAGAATTCGTAGCTGAAACTTAATTAAATGACGTTGTTAGTATAATGGATCAACCTCAGTCTTGCATTGACGTTCAACGTTACAGATGCAATCAAGTATGTGAGCGTCTCACTAAACTAAATAATTTTATCGACTATTATAACACGAAAATAAAAAATACAAAAGACGTATAGTTGTTATTGATGTAGTTGTTTACTCGGTTTCTGCTGTTATTGCTGGAACAGGATTATTATTATCAACATTGACGATGACAGCACCTACTGTTATAACCATTATTGTTTCAGCATCAACGACTATTGCTGGTGTTCTAGGTATTATAGCCAAAAAGATAGATACCTGTACAAATGCTAAATTGCACGATTATATGATTAAATTACATACAGTGGCAGATGCATGTTCTAAACTATCTTTGTACGCTTCTTCGTGTGTTAGTGATGGTGAAATATCCGATACTGAATTTGCTATGATGATGAAAACCTATGATGACGCTTTTAAGGTGATTGCTAATGATTTTAATGAATTAAATAATAATGATAATAATAATGACAGACAGGGAGTTACTTCAGCAGATCGTTACTAATACGACTCCGTCAAAAACTACTATGATATCGTTAAGTTCGACCAATCCGGAATTTAGTGTCAATTTTCCAACATCAATTCCTGCAAAAGAGATAGCATTAGCACAGTTACGGGTTTATTATAGCTGGCCAAATATTAGATCAAAACCATTTGGTGGACTACAGCCAAATAATTCATTAGTATTCGCTAATAAGAATAAGCCTGATGGAACCCCTGATTGGCAAGTAGTTGCTATTCCAACGGGTAGTTATCAAATAGAACAGATTAATGATGAGTTCCAACGCAGAATTAAATCTATTACAGGAAAAGAATCAAAAATAGCAATTACTGTCTACGAACCAACACTATCTGCGGTTATTGAAATAAATTCCCCTGATTACTCTGTAGATATTTATCAAAGTTCGATTAGATCAGTATTAGGATGGCTTGAATATCCACCTGTTTATAATGGAGTTTCAGAACCAGAAATAGAAGAATTTAAAACGAGTGAAGAAAAATTCATTAAAGATCCAGAATATCGAGGAAAACAACCATGGAGTAATAATACAAGATTTGGATTTCCAAACGAAGATAGATATTACTTTACAGATTTTGACGGTAAAAGAATCCCCAAGTTGAATAAAGCATTATTTATTCTTAACACAGACACCAGGACGAAGATTAGTTACTATACTGTTGATGTAAGATTTATTAAACATTTTTTAGATACTCTTAAACCTGAATACGATAAAACGTTTAATGATTTAAGAAATTTACATATTTCATTATCACAACATTATAATGAAAGTGTAAAGCAGCAAATAATCGAGTCAATAAAACATTTAAATGGTATCTTGTTTGATTTATACATCGTCAATCGAAGTATTATAAACACTGCGACTAAATTCGATGGAAATCGTTACACAAATCCAGAATCTAAACAAGTATTTCTTGATCATTATAAAATAACAGAAAAAGATTTACAAACATTTGTTATACCAGATTTAAATAACGCTGAAATGAAGAAATCATTAAATGATCTTATTGAAGAACACTTTAAAAGAATATGTGATTCATGGAGAAAAATAGCCACACCACCGATTATACTAAAACACAATAACAATCCCTTTGGTGCCGGACGTCATATCTCACCTGGTATTGTTAATATAACATCTACGATCGCGGTCAATCTAGTATGTGACGTAATTGATGACAGTTATCAAGTAGATCTTTCAAAGTCTAACCAGGCCCAACAGGGGTATATACTATATACATTTAGTCCTAAAGATCCGCCCGGGTGGTTAATTGTATCTGAGCCAGTTAATCCAGTTTATCTACGTGTACATAATCCATTTCTGACAAGAATAAATTTCAAACTCACCGACCAGGCAGGAAACATTTTGGATCTAAGACAAGAGTCTCTTAATATTAATTTGTATATACGCTCGTAGAACGTCTGAGTAAATAATCAGGGGCTGATGAGTAAATACATGAATAATAATCAGTTTCTATGATTAAAGCAATTGTATATATAATAAAGCGAGATAACTCGGCTATCTCTCTCTGCGGAGTAAATTAAATGATTATTTCCCTTACTACTACGTCGTTACCTGTACAAACCCAGTTGTATATACGTGTATAGCGTATTAGTCCGTCTGTCTGTTACCTTAACGAACTATAACTTATACGTGTAATTATTTTATGAATTTTGAAAAATTGAAGTATACAGTTCTACATTTCTATTAGTAATACAAGTTCTGTGAGACAGCACAAATATTTTATATATACTTAAATTTAACTATATCATTGATAAGAGAGCGATGGCCGAAGTGGTAAGACGGTTGGACGTAGATCGAAGTTGTGCAGACTCTCGTGTGTTCGAGTCTCCAAAAATGCTAAAGATATTATCTTGCATTTGGCGATTGATGCTATTTAATTGGGGGGTACGAAACCCAAAAGAAAAATAATACAACTTTCCCACCATGTAACCACGTGGTGGGTGCAATTTTGCACTCCCCGGGGTTTATATGGGGGGAGAGTTGTATAAAATCTGTTGGACGTAGATAAATCCCCCCGTCATCACCATTTGTATATATTTCATAACCATACAATCATATGTCATTATGATAAGTTTATGTTTGTGCCGTCTGCAAAAATCAAAATCATCACCATTTGTATATATTTCATAACCATACAATCATATGTCATTAGGATAAGTTTATGTTTGTGCCGTCTGCAAAAATCAAAATCATAAGCATCTGTATATATTCATACAATCATAATCATTTGTATATAATCATAAGCATCTGTATATAATCATATAATCATAAGCATCTGTATATAATCATAATCATCCTCAAAACAGTCCCCTGACCTTCTGATCCTGCTAGGATGTCATATGGCAACTTAGAGGTTCACATGGGGTTATGGGGACTACATTTTTTAAAATAATTATTCAGAGACTGATATTATTTTTTATTTTAAAGAAATATTTATATATATAATGAACCAAGAAAACATTAATGATATTATTTCTGCTATTAAAAAATTAAAACATACGGGAATAAATCTATCTGATAATCTCAATCCTGAAAAAATATTATGTGATTATGAAATATTAAAACAAAGAAAATTTGAAAATAAATACACATTACCATCCAATTATAAATTTGTAAAATCAATTTATCAGTCTATGCTTGAATCCTTGGCGGTGGTAAATGAAAAACAGGTAAAGCTATTTGCGCCTCTTGCACGTTCGATCGAAAATATTAGATCTGAACTGTCTCGTGAATACGAGAAAAAGAAGATCGTGGATAATCGTGTAATGCAACTGAGAAAGATTATGTTATTTGATTCTGTCAAAAGTGAAAGTGACACTGAGAGCAGCGACGGTGAAGATACCCATAGGAAAATATAGAGTAAAACTATATACAATTTATTTATTAGGAAGACAGAGTTAGATAACATATTCAAATATTATCTGCTGATCGTATGTGAATGAAAATGCAGATCTGATA
>JAECUM010084314.1:0-17790 GCA_016617855.1 Megalonaias nervosa | reverse complement strand
GTTCATCAATAGCTCTATGGTCATCAGTTATTTCTTCGTAATAATCTATATTATTCTTCAGCCATTCATGTGGAGACAGTCCAATAAAGGGTGGTGGTTGACCATGATCGCCACACATTATTATAGCATTATTCTTTGTCAATAACCAATCAAGAAATGTTTTTAATATTTCTAACGACACCGTGTCCACCTCGTCCCATATAATATATTTAGGTATATATTTTTCACCCATTTGCTCAGGAGTCCATGTGTCTCCACACCAACTGAAGAAACTATGATATGTACATGATTTTACTCCTCGTTCTTTTATTTCTCTGGCGAGTTTATGTGTCGGTGTTAAAACAATTATATCTGAATGGTTGTTCAGGAATAATTTAATCGCACGAGTTGTTTTACATGAACCACCGCATCCGTTAAGATAAACAGTCTTATGTCTAGCCACAGGATCATATACAGATGGTGCTGACGACAATTCTGATATTTGACTATTTTTGTACTATATTTCCTTAATTTCAACGTCGGCAGATTCAGAATAACTAAGTATATTTTCTTGTTTTATTCTCCATGATCCCCATTCACCATTACCAAGTAGCGGTTTTAACAAATCCATATATTTTTTATTTATATAAAACGAACCTGTAGCAACTCTGGCAGCGTAACGAGGAAATATATTTATCATAGACAGTAGATTTATCGAAACGTAGGCTAGCATCGAAGATCTTAAATGAGTAAACTGCGGTGAATCGCCATCAATATAGCTTACAATTGTACCTAGTTTGGTTCCGTCTGATAAATAAGCATTACTTCGATTTATAAATGTGTTTTTTTTCCGTTGTATCAGCGATTATAAAATCGAGCTCAGCATCGTCCATAATTAATCTTGTACAATGTCGTTTATGATCATATGATCCTCCTTGTGAAAAATTTACCGATTATCTTTCTACCAAGATCTTTTGCAAGTTTCTCATAGCTTTCTTTCCTGCATTTAGATATTTTAACAATGTCATCTTCGTTAAGATCAGGAAATTCTTTCCTGATATCATTAATATTAAATCTATCCGGTTCTGGTAACCAAACTTGTTTCTGTGGACGATACGATATAATGGCTTCATTTACCTTTGATGATATTAAAATTCCAGCATCGAGCATATATCGTAATAGTGCTATTGGAACCCAACATTTTTCTGAAAAATGTCTTCCAAACCAAGCATAAGTAATCGGATGGAGATTTTCTGTAAACTCGAATGATTCTATATATGCGAATCCGGTTAAGTCAAAATCTGGTAAGGGTCCGTTTATCGCAACTCTAGTCATCTCGTGTGATGGATGTCCAAATCTCTTAAAGTATTCAGAACATTCTCCGTATCCAAGAAAACTTCCAGGATAACATGCTACCATATCAACTGAGATAACGTCGCTATAATCGTATTTAGTATTCCATAATCCACCGTGCCCATATTCAATATAACTTTTCTGGACATCTTCAAGAAATTCCGATCGTGTCGGTTTCCATGAATTTTTCTCTTGAGCAAAGTGTGCAGCAACTGATGGAACGGTAAAACAATTGTTTCGTAATTGTCCAACCTTGACATCGTCAGAAGTATATTTTGATGCAAGATTTTTCATTTCTTCATTAAGAGTTTCTGTACGATAAATATCACCACCGGGCCGTACAAACTGATCATAATAATCATATTCTGAACTTTGAAACAACCAAACAGACACGGGGTCACTTTTACTAATATTCCTGATAAAATCAAATATATGACCATTATAAAATTTAACCGTTCTGTCTCGTGGAAATATTGTTACTGCCAAAGTCCATGCATGTGCGTTATGATCAATAATATCTATCGAAGCTCCTCTTGATTCATATTGCGATTTACACAAAATCTCTCCCGTTAACGTCTTCACTGTTATAGGAAATTTTAATATCTTTCACAGCTCAGCAACATCTTTAATAGATGCTCCGGTATCTTTAACTGCTTCTGCCCACGTATTTATTTTTTTACGTCGTAAATCTGTTAAACCATTACCACGTATCGCGTTTGTGAAATGTTCTGTAACTCGTTCAGCTACACAGTTTATTCTTGATTCTGACAGTCTCATCGGTTTGAGATCCCCAACGTCAGGTTTATTATTCAGCGGATATATTGCATAGACAACCGCAGTCACAGGGTACTCTCGTTCATAATATGGTTTGTCAATACCAGTGAGTACTCCGGGTTTGGATTTATTATTCAAGAGAACAATATTATTTCCCGACTGTATGCGGACTGGATCACGCTTGTCACGAATAATCCAAGTATCGTCGTCTGTCCTTACAATAAATTTTATTAAAATAAAATATTTTTGAACATCAAGGTGGTTAATAATTGCTTTTCCTCGTTTGTCATTCATTATAGTATCGACAATATTTCCGATCCTGAATGTTGACCACACATGAGCCGCACCATCGTCACGAAATTCCTTCTTGGCTTCACGGATACGTTTGGTTACATCCTCATTTGTTAAAGCCAGATCTTGCATCGAAGAACTAAATTTATATTCTGGTAGTCTGTCAGGATCAAATCTAGCCCCCGCTGAGACGGCGGAAGGTTCAATTGCGGATAATTCCTCCATTATTATAATTAAGACAAATATATATTTAAATTGAATTTTAGTATATATATATATAATGATTCAAACAAAGAGTCGATGTAATTGGCTTATGATCGGATATACTTCTCCTTGTAACAAAGCATGTGTAAATGAATTCTGCGGCTACCATATGCAAAGCGTTAGACATAGGAGTCTAGGACCAAAACCGTGTGTGCAATGTCGTGTTGGAGTCAGAGGAAAAACTCAGTTGTGTGTAAAATGCGGTGGTAAAAAATATAGAGAACTAAAACGATATTATGATTTAAAAAATAATACCTTGACATTGTCAGGTAAATCTCCTATAAAATCCGCTGAAGACTATCTGGCCAGATTTTCAAAATAATGATAGACAAATAATATTATTATATAAATGGAGCAAAAAGAATTTGTAAAGCATCCTATAATTAAAAATTATGAAGCATCTCGTTATGGTGTAATCAGGCACTGCCGGTTAAAAAAACCAGTCGGTAATGTCATTAATACTGGTTATCTTAAATTCCGTGCTGGGAAAAACGATTATTTATCACATAAATTCATCTACGAGTGTTATTTTGGATTGATTAAAAACGGATTTGTAATTGATCACATCAATAGTAATAAACTTGATAACTCTTTAAATAATTTACGAATTGTTACACAAAGTCAGAATTGCAAGCTTGGAAAAAATGGCGTTAATAATTATTGTAAGAACGCAAGAGTTATTAGATCTGTAAATATACAGACAGGCCAAGAAATAACTTTTCCATCAATAAATGCAGCTGCCAAATATTTTGGTATCAATTCTGCTTCAGTAAAACATGTCGCAGATAATATACAAAGATCTACATATTCAATAAAATATGATCAGCTGATTATATTTCAGTATATCCCCATTGTGTCAGATAATGAAACGATATAACTCTGTAGGTGAGTCAATGGTATTTAAAATAACAAAAAACAAAACAAATAAATATTTTTTTTTTACTGTATAGTTCGACTCTGTCAATTTTGCCAAGGGTTTTGTTTAGCAATCACCACAGTCCCTGACTCCGTCAAGGGTCCACCTTCACTGTCGCTGCTCTCAGTGTCACCTTTGACAGAATCAAATAACATAATTTTTCTGAATTGCATTACACGATTGTCCACAATCTTTTTTCTTTCGTACTCGTGAGACAATTCAGATCTAATCTTTTCGATTGAACGTGCAAGAGGTGCAAATAGCTTCACCTGTGTGTCGTTTACCATTGCCAAGGATTCTAACATAGATTGATAAATTAATTTCACGAATCTATAATTGGATGGCAATGTGTATTTATTTTCGAATTTTCGTTGTTGTAATAATTCAAAATCGCACATAATTTTTTGAGGATCAAGATTATCAGATATTTTTATTCCGTCATGTTTTAATTTTTTAATAGCAGAAATAATATCATTGATGTTTTCATAGTTCATTATATAATAAATATTTCTTTAAAATAAAAATATTCACAAAACATATAATCACAACACAACCCCATATGAGCTGCTAGATTGCCAAACAACATTCTAGCAAGCTCAGGGGCATTCGAAATATATCCCCATGTGAACTCCTAGGTTGTCAAACAACATCCTAGAAAGCTCAGAGGATATTCGAAATTAGACGAAACACATTTATACAGACTCAACCCCCATGTGAACTCCTAGGTTGTCAAACAACATCCTAGAAAGCTCAGAGGATATTCGAAATTACACGAAACACATAAACTTATCCTAATGAATATATAATTGTATGAACATGAATATATACAAATGGTGATGATTATGATTTTGATTATATTTTTTGCGGACGGCACAAACACATAAACCTATCCTAATGAATATATGATTATGATTATATACATATGATTATGATTTTGATTTTTGCAGACAGCACAAACATAAACTTATCCTAATGAATATATAATTGTATGATTGTATGAATATGAATATATACAATGGTGATGACGAGGGAATCTTGTCTACGTCCAACAGATTTTGTACACTCTCCCCCCCCCCATACAAAACCCCGGGGAGTGCAAAAAGTACACCCACCACAAGGGTGTATGATAGGAGAGTGTATTTTGTCTGTTGTGGATTTCGAGGAAGTTCTCCGGGTTCCCCCAATTAATAGCATCCGTCGCCGAATGCAAGATAATATATCTTTAGCATTTTTGGAGACTCGAACACACAGAGAGTCTACACTAGTGGATCCGCACGCAAACGCCTTAACCCCACGGCTATCGACCTGTTATGAATATATAGTTAAATTTAAGTATATAACTATTTACACTGTCTCACATGTGATAACTCTGGACTTGTATTAACTAGTATATTCTGATTCTGAATAAAATCACAATTATTGTAAAACTGCAGCGTAGATTTACTTCAATTTACAAACACACTTCATAAAATACGATAATTCTACACAGTTGAAGAGTACATTCAGATCAATATAACATGCCACACCTTGTACATGCAGATATATATATATATATATATATATATATATATATATATATATATATATATATATAACATGCCACACTTGACGTAGAGAATAAAATCAGTTATTGTAGAACTGTAGCATGAATTTATTTCAATTTCCAAACACAATTCATAAAATAATCGCACATTACATTTTCTGTATAAGTTCTCGTTTGCTAGGTTAAAATACATATATATAACACAGCTGTGTTCATAAGGGCTAAAAAATAACTCTGATTTGTAATTACGCACTTGCATAAACCGACGTGATTTAAAGTCATCAGTCAAAAGGTGCATAAATATCCTTTCTATCACAAATTACTGCTGCAGTGGCAGCCAATTGCTTACAGAGAACAATTAAATGCTAAATAATTAAAGAAAACAAGATATCTTCGTGGTCTTATAAATCAAACGTAGTAACAAGGGAGATAATCGTTTAATTTACTCTGCAGAGAGAGGGGACAAAGTTATCTCGCTTCATCATGTACAATTGCTTTAATCATAGATTTTGAGTACTGTTTAACCCATCAGATTAAAGAATTTGTAACCATTTCATTAATCAGAGTACCGTTTAACCCATCAGATCGAGAAATTTGTAACCATTTCATTAATCAGAGTACCATTTAGCCCATCAGATTATGAAAAATCAGTAAAAAAAAATAAATATATTATTTCAGAATCAGAATATTTTTTTTATTTTTATAATTTACTCAGACGTTCTACGAGTGCACATATAGATTAAAATTCAGTGATTCTTGTCTTAGATCCAACAGGTGTCCAGCCTGGTCAGTAAGCTTGAAATGCATCCTTGATAATAGTGGATTATGTACACATAGTTAAACTGGATTAATTGGCTCAGATACAGTTAACCACCCAGGGGGCGCTTGAGGACTGAATGAATATAATATATATCCTTGTTGAGCTTGAGTGGATTTTTCAAGATCTACTTGATAGCTACCATCAATTACGTCACATACTAGATTGACTGCGATCGTTGATGTTATATTAACAATACCAGGTGAAATATGGCGACCTTCACCGTACGGATTATTATTATATTTAAGAATGGTTGGTGTCGGGATTAATTTTCTCCATGAATCACATATTCTTTTAAAGTGTTCATCAATAAGATCATTAACTGATTTCTTTAGCTCATCAGAGTTAAATCCTGGAATTATAAATGTTGGTAGCTGTTCTTCTGTAATTCCATAAAATTTAAGAAATACTGTTTTAAATAAACGTTTATAACTTACACGCTGAATTGGGCCGTTCTTCATTAACTACATAAATTTTGACATATATATCTTCTTGTTCCTTAAATCTTTTTTCTCTGTCAACGATATCCTTATTCATATATTCTAAGTCTGATGCAACTTGATTCAAATGTTGTATTGTTTCAATTATCTGATTTTTATATCATCATCGTAGTAATTGTTGATGTTGGAAAATAAATTTCTTAGATCATTAAGTACACGTTCATGTTCAGATTTAATTAAACTAGATTCTGGGTTAATTTCTTCAACATCAAGTGTTACTATTGTGCCTTTCTTACCATCAATGTTTTTTGTGAAACGAATATTATGTTCAAGTAAAGCAATTTTCTGATCTATTATCCATGGGTAAGTTTTTCTATATTCTGGAAGGTTTATAAATATTATTTTATCTGTAACGAAATCAGATCGTTGTGGTTCTGGTGGGCCTCTATAAATTGCTGTAATATCTGGCTAGCCTAACACAGATCTAATCGAACTTTGATAAATATCTACAGAATAATCAGGAGAATTTATTTCAATTACCGCTGATAATGTTGGTTCATAAGCAGTAATTGCTATTTTTGATTCTTTTCCTGTAATAGATTTAATTCTACGTTGAAATTCATCATTGATTTGTTCTATTTGATAACTGCCCGTTGGAATACTAACTACTTGCCAATCAGGAGTTCCATCAGGCTTATTTTTATTAGCAAATACTAATGAATTATTTGGTTGTAGTCCACCGAATGGTTTTGATCTAATATTTGGCCAGCTATAATAAACTCGTAATTGTGCTTGGGCTATTTCTTTTGCTGGAATTGCGGTTGGAAAGTTAACGCTAAACTCAGGATTGGTCGAACTTAATGATATCATAGTAGTTTTTGACGGTGCTGTATTAGTGACGATCTGTTGAAGTAATTCTCTCGACGCTGTCGAGGACTCAGTCATTATTATTATTGTTATTATTTAATTCTCCGCTTTTTCGCCTTGGCTATTGTGAGTGAATTTATCACCAGAATCGCTAGCGATTCTAAATGCTTCATCATAGGTTTTCATTATCGTTGCGAACTCCTCATCAGATATTTTACCATCGCTGAGGTACGAAGAAAGATACGACGATAATTTAGAATAAGCTGTTGTTGCTGTATGTAATTTTATTATATACTCGTGTAATTTAGTATTTGTACATGCAGATATCTTCTTAGCGATAATACTGAGAATGCCTGCGATAGTCGTTGAAGTTGAAACGATAATTGTTACAACTGCAGGTGCTGTCATTGTTATTGTTGATAATAATAATCCGGTTCCAGCAATAATAGCAGAAACTGAGTAAACAATTATATCAATGACAACCTTACGTCTGCGATATTTTTTTACTTTTACTGTATAATCGTCGATAATATTTTTTAATTCAATCTGACACTTACATATTTGATTGTATCTGTGACGTTGAACGTCGATAAGTGACTCCGTCACTAGGGTTTGATTCATTATACAATGACGTTAAGTAATTAATTGAGGAGTTTCAGCTACGAATTCCAGACACCACCAGTAACGTCTCGGAGGCATTTCCGTTGATGTCAACGTAAATATTTCTTTGGTGTTCTTATTTAGCATCACCAGTAGAGGATTATAATGTACATTCGGTGATGATGAAGTGGCCGCAGTAATTTCCAAACCATACATGGACAGCCTGTATAACCCAGTTACTTCTGCGGTATGTTCGAGACTGTTATTTAGTGGTATCCATGTTGATGATCCCGATGCTACTGTGTACACGATATTGTTAATTTGTTTATGTGGAATTTTAATCAGATTAGTTTTTTGAACAATGTCAGGAATTTCACTGATGATATCGTTAAGTTTCGTGTTAACGTCGGTGAGTTTGATATCAACGGTTGGTGGATCACCAAAAAATTCATGTTTATGTTTCTACGAAAATTTAAAAATGTTTGTACGTGTCTAGTAAAATTAGTATTAATTGTGGTCATTTCATCATTGATTGTTTTTAACGAAGTTGTTACTGGAATTTCCTTATCATCGACGTATTTTTTCGTTGCAGCATCAAAATCAGATTCTGGTGTTCTGAGATTATTAATACCATTATTAATCATATTGAGAAATGCACGCATTATACCGCCGTTGGCTAATACGTACTTAGATTCTTGATCATCGACATATTTTTTTGTTGCGGCGTCCGTATCTGCGGCTGGGTTTCCAAGGTCTATAATTTTATTTCGATTCATGATAATGTGACCCGTGAATGAATCACCAGCTTTCTTGATATAATCGTTAACTGACTTACCGGAATCTTGTATTTTACCTTGATCAGTAAAAGTAACGATATTATCAACAACCGCGGTAGGAATTCGTATGAGTACATCTGGCAGTTGTATATTACTTGTCTTTAATCGTCCTTGTTTATCCTGAAAAACAACGACTTCATTTTGATCCACACTTGTAAAGTTTAATAAATCATCGATTTCATTTCTGAGCTGGTCAAGAGTTGCATATTTAGATAAATCACCTTGCTGCTGAGCTTTACCACGAGAAGATCTTCCGTAAATATCTACCATTATATTTGCTAATATCTGTTTAAATGTGACAACGTAGTATATTCATGCACGACTTTATGAGGTGGTTTTGTTGATTTTGATACAGCATCAGGTACAGCGAGTACTTCTCGACCACATATTGGCGGATCAGTTAATGTTTGTGTTGGTAGCGTTGAATACCAGATTGGAACGATTTTATCGCTGCTAACATATTCTAAAAATTCTTTTGGTGGTGCTAGTCCATATGAATCAAAATAAATAATTCCACGTGGATCAATTGCATATGCAACCCAATGAGTGCCACGGCCAGAGTTTTTATCGAGATTAATAATACCAGTTTCAATATTGTTTGGTTTTTTTGGTAATTGATCACGCATAAAAACACCTCTGAAGTTTTTTTATTTTTAATTTCTTAGCAGCATCAAGTAAATCAAAATTAGACATGGGCAGAATCAATGAACTGTCCCGGGAAGTCTTAGACCCTTTCCGTACCATGAATATGGGGTCCCTGGCAATCTTAGACCCCTTCCCTTTTCTTTGGAGGTTTTTATTCCTTGACCCGTTGCTTTCTTTAATGCCATTCCAGCAGCGGTTCCAACAGCGCCTAATGCAGCTGCCTTTGCAACAGATGGGGCTGCAGCGGCTATTAATGCTGGTATAGCTGCAAGAAGTGGAAAAATTCCGCCAGATTTAACAATATCTTTGATAGTGCCCGCAGAAAGATTAAGTTTTATACCTTTATTTGATTTTTTGGCTTCATTGAAGTTTCTGAACTGACGCTCGGTCAACGATAATTTATTTGCACCACTCATTTGTTCTCTTTTTAGCGATGTTTTTAATCCACAGTTATTTTGTGATGCTGATTGTAGCTTTTTAATCTGACCAGGAGTCAGACTAACATTAACGTGATTATGACATAATATTACGAGCGATCTAATTACATGTTTTCTACTGGAGCATCAACGACTCTCATGCGACCAGCAACACCTTCAAGTAACATTGATTTATCTCTGAGTATAACGGCTATTGCTCTGTAATTAGCAATAACTCCTCTTGTCACACGAGCTCGAAAATGTATGTCAACAACAGATTGTCTAAACAAATCTAAATGCGCCAGCGAAAAGTAATAAATTGGATATAAGGTTGTAAAATCTCGCTGTGATATTTATAAACCAGTATCAACATTTTGATCACGTCCCATGAACGACATAAGACGATGATATGCACGTGCAACACTGTTTTGTTGAAAATTTAATAAAATATCCTCGGATGGTTCTTGATGTCCATTTATTCTTAACGAAACCTCAGAAACACCAAGATTGTCAAATATCATAATACTACGCGTTTGATCATTTACCCGTGCAACATCTTGAAATGCAATAAATATATGTCGTGGTGCGGCTATTCCTTGCTGAGAAGCTATTTGCCATGTGAATAAACCATTAATGTTACTCTGGATAGCATCTGTGGTCATTGTTAACCATGATAATATCGATGTACCACCTTGATCCATAAAAGAAATTAATCTTTATTCTTCAGATATTGATGGAGTCATTACTGGCATCCACAATGAAAGTTTTGTAAGAATTACTTTACCAGCATCAACACCGACGGGTCGCCATATTGCATCATCATCGGTTGCTTTTCGCACAAGTACAACTGTATGCTTAGCTCCGAAGATAACCATTCTAACATTTCTACAAAATCCAAAAATGTGTGAAAGTGGAATCGCACATGAAAACCTTTCATCTTCGCCAAGCATTGCTCGACGCGACGCGAATCCCAAGTTGAAATTTTCATTCATTGATACAACCGCGTCCCCAGCTGCATTTAATGTTACATTCCTATGTTCGGGCTGATCGGTTGTGTCCTTCGCAAACATCATTGATGGACCAGCCGATCTTGAATAATCATCGCTGTATCTAGCCAAACCAAGTATTGTTGTTGCAACATCAACATCTTTTTGAATTGATTCAATATTTTTTCCATCAATCATGTACGTAGCGCTATCGAATAACGCCATAATACCGTTATTAACAAAACCAAATCGATCACCAATTCCATAATCTGTATTATCTGCTTTTAAAAGTCTACCTTCTACTTCAATATATGCCTCAGCAGGTAAGAAATACCTACTTGTATCTTGAACTTGAAGTTCAATTCGTCCACGCTGATCTGGAATTCGTGCATCAAAAGAATAATATTGATAATCACGCACAGACTCATCTTTAAGAACTGGTGCATCCATGTCGAATGCGGGATCAGATATACGTTTGATCATCTTTATTATATTTATTATTGTCTAACACGAAGACCACTTCGGGAAGTGAGACCACTTCCTGCTATCAGACTAGCGGTTATATTTTTTTCTTTTTCTGACATTGGTACACTAGCCAACTCTGCTAGTTTTT
The DNA here is from genome assembly GCA_016617855.1 of Megalonaias nervosa. Lineage (NCBI taxonomy): Eukaryota > Metazoa > Mollusca > Bivalvia > Unionida > Unionidae > Megalonaias > Megalonaias nervosa. Next base: position 6,450 of record JAECUM010084314.1, on the reverse strand, counting down.
TTATTAGCAGCTTGATTTATTATTTTACTAATATTTGCGGGCATTGTTTCAGTGCTAGCCAGTTTCACTGGTGGATGGGGTTTTCGTCGTATTAATCGTGCTAGTTTATCCTTGATTGCTGAGAATGCTTTACTAGCAACATTACCAACAGCACCAATACCTTTTACACGAACAGCATCAATAGCCTTCATTCCTAGTTGCTTTGCAATCGGTATTGCTTTTGGGGCTATCCTTCTAAATAGACCTTGAACAACATCACCTAGTCCATCTCCGTAGGTCGTTTTGTATACTGGTAATCGTGAATTTATTACTCTGACCATGGTTGGTCCACGTTGAGTATTATATACGATCATTTTATTATAGTAACTGTATCTAATTATATTTAATCACTGTGGTAGTCATCGGCGATTTCATTAATGAGGGATCGATACACATTAATATCCATGATACCGCCTGTAAATAATCGTTTACAAATATCAGCTGCTTCATTAATTATTTCTGGGGAATTATTACCAGTTCGTTTTCCTCCAATGAGAATTTCTAGTCGTTCAACATCGGCAAGGACGCTGTTTGGACAATTAATAAAACCACTATCTTGAGTAGTAAATCCACTTCCAGTTGCGCTGTCAGAAGAGGTGTCTGACGGCCAAAATCTTTTTTCCATTTCTTTATGCTCTCTTTCCATTCTTTTTACTTCTTCTTCTATTCTTTTCATTTGTTGTTCTTCTCCTAATTCTTGTAATTCTTCATAAAATTCTTTTACTTTTTCTCCTTCTTTTATTTTTCTAGGTGTTAATTCAGGTGCAGTAAAAGTTGAGGGGAGTTTTCTAGATAATTCTTCATATCTTCCTCGTAGTTTACTAATAGGTGTAACTGGTTTTTCTGGCGGTATAGGAGTCATTTCTCTACGTGGTGGTGACGGTGATAATGGTGGTGGTAAATCCAATGTTGTTTGAGGAGCTGGTTGTGTTCTTTTTGTATATTTTCGTTTTGTTCTTGCTGCTTCTTCCTGTTTTGCTTTCTTTCTTTCTTGTTCTTCTTGTCTTTTCTGTTCTTCACTTTGCTTTCTTTCTTGTCTTTTTGTTTGGATTAAATTGTCAATTTCATTAAGATAATCTTGATATAATGGATCATCAGCTTTAATTCTTTCAACATCCATATATATGCGATATAATGCTTTTTGCCATTGTTCACGAGTTTTAATATCCTTAGCGTGTTCAGGTTTCATTAATTTTTTTTCTTTGACTAAAACCTCCCATAGCAAACTCAGCGTTTTGCTGTGGGTTTTTAATTTCCTTCTTAACAAACATAAAAACATTCTCATTAAATTTATTTAACAGTTCAGCATTACTTGCAGAACCTTCTGGTTTTGGTTTATGGGCTGGTGCTTCAGCGCCTTCAGGTTAAGCAGCAGCAGCTATATCAGCTGGAAGTCCCCGTAAAATCCTTTTTGTCTGTTTTGTTCTTTCTGCTATTTTTGTAGTTGCTTCAGCAGTTTTTTCTAAAGCAGGAAGAAGACCTTTACTGGTTTCTGTAATAGGTTTAAATAATTGTGTTGTATCCTCTGCAAATTCAACTTGAGATTCCTGACGTGATTGTAGTTGTTGCTTGACAGAATCACGGACAGGTAAATATTTTTTAATTGCCTCTAATCGCACTGGAGCTAATCTAGCTGAGTGTGGTTCTCCAATGTTCATATTGATACTATTTATACTGGATGTTTAATTTACAGCAGCAGAGGAGGTGAACGACCAATAGTGAGTGACCCGGCGAGTAAACGAAACACAAAACAAAGAGTCGGAGATAAAGTAACGAGATAAGCTAACCCAATTAGAGAAAATCTCGGTCAGTTAGAGGTTTTGGTTCAACGTTATCGACATTATTTTCAGCCTTAGTAGGAACCTTATTTTTGAGACAAATGACGATTCTGACAAGTGATCTGTTCACCTCCTCTGCTGCTATATGTAACCGCATGCATTCGACAGCACACAATAACGCAGACCACGGAAGATAACTCTTCTATAACAAACAAAACTAGGCAATCCCATTGTCAATTTGAACCAGGATTAAGGAGAGCATAAACTGAAAGTATGCAAATGCAGAAATCCTTAACTTATGAGTTAACGTTTGTTGGCATAAAACGCATTTAATCAAAACTCCAAACTTTATCTGGAGGTACGATTTCATAAAGTTCCCTAAATGGGTTCACATCATCAAATGTCTATCTCACAGGGAGGAAGCCGACATACTCAACAAAATGTGTTCCATTGTCAGGGGTCAAACAGCACCAAATAAGGGATGCAGAAAGAAAAGTCAATAAAGCTGGAAGTCAATAATTTACTACACTGGTTAAAACCTAATTTGTGCAATCATTCTGTATAAAATTAGCAACTTTAAAAATTCTGATTTATCTGACATATAGTTCAAACTTTACATACATTTTAAGTGAATGTTTCTCTACAAACATAGCAAGGTCTGTTTCGGAACCATGCTGCACAATAAAGTTGGAGGTGCAATAGAGATTAAGAGCATATTCTAATGAGAGAACCTCTCATTGAATTATATTTGGAATGATGTGTGTTATAAAATCGTAGATTTGTTATATTAATATTCTTATGCGTTTTTCCAGAAAAGACCTTGGAATATTAAATTGCAACCTTTCGGTAGTGTAACTTTTTCTAATATCTATTATTTGAAATAAAAATTGTGATAAAATTAAATATCCTGGCTGAAACAAATCCCAGCTCCCACGCCCGCCCCCAAGTACCACTGCCACCACCACCATTCGATTCTTGGTCCCTAATGGGTCATGGCAGTGTGGCTCCTTGATCTCTCCCACTACTGAAATCCCTGCCCTATATATAACCTTCCACAAATTTACAAGTCTTGAAAAGATTATTTAGGCATCCATAATGCTGGGAAAATATTAACAACTAGGATTCACATACAAATCACAGGATTTACTTTCTGCAATTTGTTTACCTGACTCTTTTTCCAGTGGAGAAATAAATGTCACTAGAGTTCACTATATAAACTGCTAGACTGAAAGATCAATAATGCGTTAAAATATGATAAAGTGATCAGAACAATGTAAGGCATCACAACACCGACTCTTTGGATCAAGTACAAAAGGAGGGATTTTGTGCAAATAACATCTTTATATTTGTTTTGAATGGATTTTCACTGAAGGATGTCAATTCATCCTATTAGACATTCTGATTATTGATTTGTTTTAGCATAAGAATTTCATGAATTATGAAATTACAAAAAATAATGAAATTCAATAATGTAAAATGCTGAATATCATCATTATTTTCCAGGTAAAAATGAGACACAACTCAGTTTATGGTGAGAGCAAGTCAAATGGAAAGTTAGTTGATTACTTCCCCTAAGCAAATATCTGGAATACGCTCAGTCAAGAACGATCAATTTAACTGTTTTGCAATATTGCCGCCCAAGGGAAGCAAATCATGCATTTACACAAACAATAAGCCAAAGAAGTGATTTCCAAAATCACCTGTGCAAGTTAGAACCCTGACTGATTATAAAGTTTGCACGGTGTGTTATGGAGAAAATCCCCGTAACTGTGAATTCAAATTCTTATTTTGCATACGGACAGGTGTCTTTGATAAGTTCTTATGATGGATATTCATTACACAAGTGCTCCTCGTGAGAGGCTCACGGATAAAACGCTGCCGTGTACGTAATGGGGACCAATACGCCTTGACTATGTATCTAAATCACGATACACAACGCACGATACGATACATATGGCTATATCAAAAGTTTAAAAAATCGGAATATGACAATTCACATAACAAATTGTTATTTAAGTACATAATTGTTATTGTACGTTGTTTTCAAAAATTACTTTTACATTTTAAATTATTTTTATTCAAAATGTCAAATGTGTGCCTATTTGTAGATATGTAGCATGAATACACATTGAAATGTTTTTCTCTGAAAGCAATAATAACTTTTGGATCAGCTGTCTCTAATTTTCGTATTGATATTTGTACCGCAGCTTCCTACTTTAACCGCACAAAAATGTCCAGCGTACGCGGATCATTAAGTTCAAATATTCTGAGATCACCTGCAGCAAGTAAACAGATTAATCTCCAGAACGTTAAGGTGATATTTAGTGGTTTGAGCCATGTGAGCACTCAAAATACATCGATGAAAGTCCTTTTTCTTTTAAACAGATTATATGGTCTTCAGCATATTATTTCTAGATCTTGGAAATAAACGTACTGACATTTTAAATGAAAGAAGCAATCGGTGTTATATTTTTTAATCCATCTGCAGACCCAACAATATAAGAAGGTTATACACGTATTTCATCTAAAACGTACTGCAGCATACAAGGAAAAGTGTTGCACTGTTACTGAATGATGACTGTCATGGGGATAAAGATTGAGTTCTCATATTTGTCAAATGTATGATCTCCTCAGAATACTTGAATGTAAAAACTATCCTGTTGCAATTGATGTAAGTAGATTTCTAGTGAAAAAAACTTAAGTGAAAGAACAAGTTAAGAATTTAAAATTAATCGAGAAAAAGTCCAATAAGCTGTGATGTTAATCTCGCCTGTATATGCATGATGAGGTATGGGTATAACTTCTGTCACCTGCAAATGTTACAATGACGTCAACATAAAGAAAATCTCTGTTCAAGTTTATGAAAATCACTGATACGGTTAAGATATATTAGGGCATGATTCCCAAGCGCGAGAACGCGTTTTGAGGAACCAATTTAATGTTTAACTCAGACTCTAATAAGAGCCAAGGTTAAAACATTCCGGTGCTTTTAACTAATCACTTCCATTTGGATATTATAGGATTACGGACTACATACAAAAACTACTGACGTTCCAAAACGAAAAGCCTGAAAAGGTGAAAGAACTACTCATCTTGGAACTGAAGAATTGACAACAGACGTGTTGCGACATTTATGGGTAATGTTACTATTTGCAAACGCAAATGTTAAGACATCTATATCAAGCGTTGGACACATTATGGCTAGCTTGGGCTGGGATTTTGTTCCAACCTCAAAACAACTTCTTGTGTTCAAGATATAAAATGTGTATAATGGTGTTTTAATTGATATACATAGATTAAGAATATTTTATCAAACTATTTGAGAACTGAAAAGCTTTTGAAGAAAATCAAATGCTCCCGCGCCTTAAATAGAAAAAAATTGTCCGTCTCATATACCGACTTTTTAGCAAGTAATCACAACAAATGGAATGATGTCCAATCTGAGGAACTACTTTTAACAATTGTAACAATTCTGAGGTGGTCATCGTAGCAATGGTACAAAATTAAATAGTGAATTGCCAGATAAAATAGGAGTTTATTAAAGGCAATCTTGCAGACTGCAAATACAGTTAGGTTATATAATGGTTCACATTTCCTACGGTGTTGTCGTTATGGACGTACGTGTTAACTTGGTTCGCGTAGCTCAGTTGCTCAAAAACTTTTATGTACAGCCATGACGCTTGGGGTGGATTGGGATTTTCGACTGAACTACTCATGGCAAACGTAGATGACAATGCTCTTCTTACCATGATCCAGCGATTATTTTAACCTTTGAGTTTAGCAATGTTTATCTGACACTATTCTCTATACAGTCATGAAATTTCGTAGGCATGTTCTTCTATAGTAGGGTAATGCACGAGAGAAGCAAAACCAGGATACAGTGGCCTTTTTAGGTTTCAGTAATTACCTTCGGCTTTAACACGTATGCCACTTTCTCTTTTATGCATATAGTCATGAAGCTGGATGGGTATATAAAGTGCAGTGGATACTGCACGCGATTTTTTATTATGCCACCGAGTGCCAGGCAAGATCTCATATTACGCCTAATTCTTCTTAAACATTAAAATATATTGGTAGGCTTTAGATGGATTAAAGGCAATTTAGTGCTGGTACACCTGGTTTCATTCCTCAAAACAAGTTTTGTACTGCCGATTAATACCCCCCTCCCCCCTCCAAAGCGAATGTTATATGCACGCATTGTCTTGCTTTTCCTTTTAAGTACAATTCAGAAATGAAGTATATAAAAGAGTGTATTCTTCATAATGAATCTTTTTTATCTTTCATAGCTTCACTCACACGTATGTAAAAACGAAACTTAGCATTGGGGCGCTCTGCTTTCTATGCTGGTTTACAGTCGAGATACTGTCGTTTAATGCACGCAGAGAGATCTCTATCCATTAGATGCACAGTATCAGGTCGGTATATTTTCGATTCTTATTTTAGCATCAAATCATGGAATATATAGTGTTACAGTTTTCAGTCTCTGTCAGTACGTCTGTCTTGTGACTTTTTCGTGGTGGTCAGTATCGTACTATCAACACACGTCAAGGGTTCTCTTTATATACTTGGTGGGTTGGTAATTTGCATTCTATACGATAGGCATGGGCACCCGTAGCATGGGTCAAGGAGAGTC
>JAECUM010084311.1:0-10507 GCA_016617855.1 Megalonaias nervosa | reverse complement strand
AGAGAAGGATGAAAGGGAATTTCAAATTAGAATGAAAGAAATAGAGCTGGCAAGTGAAAAGCACATTCCTACTTCATATACAAATTCAAGTTTTGATATTACAAAAAAATATCAGGTTAGTGCCTCCTTTTAGAGAAAAAGAAGTAGACAAATATTTTCCTCGTTTTGAAAAAGTTGCTGAAAATTTGAAATGTGACAGTCGCTATAGTGTCTTTTTCACCCGTTGAGGGCATTCATTTGTTACTAGGCAACGACCTAGCTGGAGACAAGGTTGTGGTTAATCCACTTGTAACTGTTTGGATCAGAAAGTTGATCCTATTGAAAAAGAATTCCCTGTTTTATACCCAGCATGTGCAGTTACTAGAGCTATGGCAAAGAAAGCTCTTGCGAATGATTTTGGTAAGGAAAATATTCCTTTAGCTGACACATGTATTGGTCAGGTTTTTAATGAGGTCACTTTCATTCTTTGTTTGGATCAATCAAAAGGTATTGATCACAGTGATCCTCTTTTAACTACTGATTCTCTTTTATCTAATCAGGGTGACAAACGACAATCACTTGTCGTCGAACAGGAAAAAGATTCTGAGATCTCCTATTTGTTTCAGAGGGCCTTTAGTGAAACTGAAGCCACTAAAATACCTGTCTGTTATTTCATTAAAAATGGAATTCTTATGAGAAAATGGAGACCTCCCGAGGTACGTGCTGGTGACGAGTGGTCAGTGAACTATCCGATTGTAGTTCCAAAATCTTACAGACAGGAAATACTTAGTTTGGCCCATGAAACTCTCTTGGCTGGTCATTTAGGGATTAATAAGATTTATCACAAAATCTTGACTCACTTTTATTGGCCAAAAATCAAAAGTGATGTTTGTAAATACTGTTGATCTTGTCATTCTTGTCAAATGGTAGGAAAACCCAATCAGAAGATACCTAAGGCTCATCTGCAACCTATTTCTGCATTTGACGAACCGTTTAGCAGAATAATGGTAGATTGTGTTGGTCCCTTACATAAGACCAAGTCAGGCAACCAATATTTGTTGACCATTATGTGTGCGTCAACAAGATTCCCAGAGGCAATTCCTTTGAGGAATATTAAAACCAAAACTATAGTAAAAGCTTTGCTAAAGTTTTTACTCAGTTTGGCCTTCCCAAATCTGTCCAATCTGGTCAAAGGTCAAATTTTATGTCTGGAATTTTTCCAGCTAGTTATGCTTGAATTTTGCATTCAGCAATTCATGTCAAAAGTGAAATTATGGTTTCACAGAACTTTACTTGAGAAAAGTTTTGAGTCTGGTAATAGAATTCATTCTGTCTTGCTCAGTCTTCAAAATTTTCTTCAAATTAGATTTTACGGCCATTTCAAAGTTAAGAAGAAAATGAATGAATTAAATTATAATAATAGTACTCTGATCTAAATAAATTAATGGAGTACTAGTATATTGCAAGAGATAGCCAGGTAAATCTTGCAATTAATTTAGTTGTACCTGTCCCACTCACTGAGGATTTAAGTGAAGGAGAATGATTTCATATAGCCCAGTAAAAGTGACTGGAGTTCACCATGTATACTTGTTCCGAAACCAGATAAAACTTTCCATATGTGTACTGATTATAGGAAGGTGAACAGTGTGACAAAAATAGATTCATTTCCATTACCAAGAATCGATGACTGTATTGATAAAATTGGAAATGCCAAGCATGTCACCAAATTTGACCTTCTGAAAGGATTTTGGCAAATTCCACTAACGGAAAGGGGAAGAGAAATTTCGGCATTTTTGACTCCAGATGGATTCTATCAATATAAAGTAATGCCGTTCAGAATGAAGGGTTCCCCAAGTACCTTTCAACGTTTGATGAATATGATTACCTCTGGTCTGGATAATTGTGATGCTTACATCGATGATTTAATCATCTGCAACGACACCTGGAAAGAACATCTAGGAACAATTCGGAAATTCTTTGACAGACTCACTGATGCAAGTTTGACAATCAATTTATCTAAAAGTGAGTTTTGCCGTGCTTGTGTAACTTTTCTAGGACATATTGTGAGACATGGACAAGTTAAACCTATAGATGCTAAGGTCAAGGCTCTCTCTGATTTCCCTGTGCCTGTCAGTAAAAAGCAGCTGATGCGATTTCTAGGTATGGCTGGATACTATCGGAAATTTTGTTCGAATGTTTCTAATATTGCTGAACCCCTGACAAATTAGTTGAGCAAGAAAAGCAAGTTTCTTTGGATTTAAAACTGTCAGGAGGTTTTTGATAGGTTAAAAGCCATATTTAAAAGTACTCCGGTTCTTACAGCTCCAAATTTCAGACAGTCTTTTAAACTATCTGTTGATGCAAGTAATGTTGGGGTTGGAGCAGTATTGATTCAAGAAGATAGAAATGGTGTTGATCATCCAGTGTGCTATTTATCTAAGAAATTAAATAAGCACCAAAGAAATTACTCAACAATCGAGACGGAATGTTTGGCTTTAATATTGGCATTACAGTATTTTGAAGTTTACATTTGTTCAGCTCCTTCTCCGGTTGTTGTGTTTAGTGATCACAGCCCCCTTACTTTCATCGACAAGATGAAAAATAAAAATCAAAGATTATTAAGGCGGAGTTTGTTTTTACAAGAATATAATCTTGATATCAGGCACATCAAGGGAGAAGATTATTTAATTGCAGATGCACTTTCCCGTGTATAGAAATATTATTTCATGTACACTATATATAATTCATAAGAGTTCTTCTTATGTAATTTTGTTTTACCTCATATATAATTAAGATATGGTAAAAAGAAAGCTTTATTACATAAATCTTTCTCTTTCTTGATGGGGGAAGCGTTACGTATATGTAATTAAATTACTTGTGTGTTATTTTTAAATTTATTTTATTTTATTTTGTTTCATTACATTTTATTGTAAGGATAATAATTTTACTGGATTTGACATTTTTCCCAGTAAATTTAGTTCAGTTCTTTTAGCCTGTTTAGAACGCAAAAATATTGCTACATTATATTTTTAGCTGATCTAGTTCCTGACCTTAGTTCTGAATTCGTAAACACTGAATGAAAATGATTGGTCATTACCAAGGTCATGTTCAGCCCACGTGTTAGCTCTGTTGTAAACTGCTTTTATTAAAATTCATTTCCAGTGTGGGAATCAATGATTCTTAGTTAGGGCTATTCTAGCCTACGTGATAATTGACTTGTAGTGAGTGACCACGTGACCCATCACGCGGGTCTGAAATGGCGTTTTTTAGTTGGGCTTAATTCTCAATCTTAGTGTTTCTGAGGGAGTTGTGAATAATACCTTGAAGGTGAAAGGTATTCCTGTTGTTGCCATTTGAATTGAGTTTTTTTTTATTTAAAATAATTTATTGACCCTGGAAGATACTCTTCTTCATCGAAATTCTTGGACAAAGACATTTACTAAAACTTATTCGGAATTCTAAAGTCGGAATTATATTCATGGTGACTCAAAAAGGAACTGTTGACACATCAACACAAACTGTAATAGAGGACGTCATCGCCTTCCATATTGGAACTTCATCAAGATTCGAACTTGGATTCAATTAGAACTTGTTAGTGATAGAATTATATTTTTGAATTCTAGGATTAATTTTTGGATTATATTCACAAACCGTAAGTACTTTTTCATATTTTTACCTTTTTTTCTAGGGAAATAAATTATTTTGTAAAATTTACAAAGCTAGTTGACTTCACTCATTTCTTTTGTTACTTTTGTACAAGCCTACACGTAATGAGAGAGAGAGAGTATTTGTCTAATCATACGCATTGTTTTCTATATTAATATTGAAAAGATATCTGAAATTCCATCAAATGAGTTGAAAAGAAATTTTATAACCTTACTCCACCCATTATATCTAGCGGTGAGTCTACCATTGAAAGGACCCATGTTATGAGAGAGAGAGAGGCAGACAGGCAGATAGATAGATAGATCGGATTATACCATCTAAAGGTTACATGCCAAGAAATTTGACCACATCCTAATTTTGTGAGCAATTGAAGCGTGTGATTAGATGTCATCTACTGTAATACAAATGTGGATTTTGTCCGTCTAGCTGAATCAAACAATGTACTAATGCTGTCAGAATATGAAATCAGATGCAACATAATTTTTTTCTACCAAGATGTTATTACACTGGATTTGTATCAATTTTTCCGTTGGTAATTCAGCCCAATCTGCAATATCTTTTTTTTAACATCCATATGTTTCTGAAATGAAAATTCTTCCTGCGGCGGTATCAAGCAAATCATTATCCAATATGCCCGCATTTTCAACATTAGGATTATTCAAATGTAGGAAAATTATTAACCAACACAAAACTAATTTTGAATGTGTGAAGACAGGCCTTAACTTGCAAGCTATTCTTAAAGATACAATTGGTCCTCAAAATACCAGGAAACACTTAAATTCTAAAACATCACACCCAGGAAAACCCAGTCATCACACCCAGAAAAAAAAGTTTATCTTGTAACCGTTCATTAAACAAGCCCGTACCTTATATAAACTGATATTGGTTCAACGGTCTGTTGGAAGATAAACATTTAAAATACGTGTACAATTCTTTCTTAGCCCAGCCACAATACACGGAGAAAGTAAATAACTGAGTGCCCTTTTCCACGACGAGGAGAATACAGAAAAGACGTCAAGATACGCGGGGCCATTACGACAGGGGTGTCCAACCTTTTCGAGTCAGCCGTTACACTGCAATTTCTGTCTCAATCACAGTTGACACAAGTTGTGAAAGACTGACGGGCCGGATAGAAACCATTTGTTCGTCTGATTCTGGTCCACGGATCGTATGTTGGACAACCCTGCTTTAGAACAAAGTGTAATCCACATTCTGGACATATTTTTACACCTTTTCCATGCAGATAGTTTGTTAAAGGACCGAATATATACGTCGTGAAAGATGGTTCGGGTGTAAAAATAAAACCCAGGCTCTATTTTATAGAATTATCATGAAATTAGTGACTGGTGCAGAGTATACTTCAGTTGAAGTTAAAAGTCTTAGTATTACTTTAACACTTTATATAAATATTGCCCTGGGTATATAAAGCGTAAATAGTGATTATTATGAACTCGTTTACACCCTTTTTAAAGCTTTCCAAATTCGTTATTTCTTTTGAATATTTTTAACTTAGACAGTATCTTTATAAAAGTTGAATAGTTTCAGAAACAACTAATATTAATTTGATTTCATTACCCTTATTTTAATGAACTTTTCCCTCTCATATTAATTCCACGATCTTGTGGTATTGTGAACATATGTACAGATGTATGTACCTAACGAACATGTGTATAGATGTATGTACCTAATGAACCTGTGTACAGATGTATGTACTCAATGAACCTATGTACAGATGTATGACAGAATGAACCTGTGTACAGATGTAACTAATGAACCTATGTACAGAGGTATGTACCTAATGAACATATGTACATATATATGTACCTAATGAACATATGTACGATGTATGTACCTAAGGAACCTAAGCGTATATATGGTGTATACATGTACCTAATGAACATACGTACAGATGTATGTAATCAATGAACATAGGTACAGATGCATGTGCCTAATGAACCTTTGCATAGATGTATGTTCCTAACTAACCTATATATATATATATATATATATATATATATATATATATATATATATATATATATACCTAATGAACCTATGCAGATAATATGTACCTCATGAGCCTATATGCAGACGTATGTACTTAATGAACTTATGTATAGTTGTATGTACCTAATGAACCTCTATAGATTATGTTCCTAATGAACCAGCTTACAGATGTGTGTACCCAAATGCGCTATATACAGACGATCATCCCAGAAAACGATCATCATCAACAGTGGTAAGTTGCTGCTTTGAAAGGGGGACGTCTTAAAAGAATTTCAAGGCGTCATTTTAAAACTAATCTGGTTACGATCTGAAACGCTACTGGATACCATCCACGCAGCTCCTGAGCCAATGTGACATAACAGCTTAACAAGAAACCTTTCAGCACTTATGTTTGTAAATGAATGGCCAAATAAGGTAGTTCGTGCGTGAAAAGGAATTTTGGTTACCAATGTTACGACTTTAGGTCTTAAAATATGTAACAAAAACAAGTGAAACCAACAATTTAAGTCAAGTCAAGAAGTAAAGTGAAAATTCAAGAGAAACTTACAGTATTGTGAATTAAATCCCGGATAATCCTAAATATCCTATTACAAGTCTAAAAATATAGAACGAATTTCAAGAGCATTGAATGTCCTCATGTAACACAATGATGTAATCTAGAATGTCTTTGAATGAATTCCAATAATCCGAAGTAGTACGCATTAATCGAAAAGTGAATGAATTCCAATAATCCGAAGTAGTACGCATTAATCGAAAAGTGAATGAATTCCAATAATCCGAAGTACTACGCATTAATCGAAAAGTGAATGAACACCTTAGTAATTCCAATTAATATTTTAAATAAATAATTCCTCTCGAAATCTATCTGACAAACTGATCTAAAACAGGAATTAATTATTTGTTTATCAGATCCCTATTTATTCACATTTTCATTTGACCTATAACGTAATAGAATGTGAAGATTTCCAACGAAAAAAAACAAACAAGACTGACCATTAAACTCAAGCTACTTAAACATGTTGTTCACAACTTATAACCATAGACAAACGTTAGCTATGTGAACATTCTCTTCACAACTTGCAATAATGGACAAAAGCTAAGCACACAATATAAATTAATGTACACAACACCAGCTTTGTAAAAGAAATCCACGACCCCTCATAAGTCTGAACTGCAAAGAAACCGCCCCATAGTCTCAGTCATGTGCACTAAATAGATATGTTTGCCTCATATGATCAACTGTGTCTACAAAACACGTCATTCTGGCATATAGTTCACGATTCAATAAAAACAATGAACTGGCTGAAATGCACTAAAATGTACGAGAGTAACGAAAACATCTTGCACGACAAACGAAATAATGGCAACTTTTTTCCAAAGTTTAAAAGCATATATTATGATGCAATGATATAATCGAATTTGCGATTATACTCAGAACTAGACATATTTCATAATCGTTATTGTCCTTGCAAATTGTTTTGTTTATTTCCTGAAATAATTACTTTCCTCCGTCTGTCAGTCGTAATAGCATGTTGATATTTGCAATATAATTATCTAGAATTACTACTGGAAGAAATTGTTTTTAATAATCCGTAATATTATTACGAGGTTGAAAAGGATAACTCTGTTATAAAACACACTAGCCGGTTGTATGTTAAAATAAGGCACCTTTCGGTGTTCATTTTGTTTTTTACTGACAAAGATGTTATATTGCATAAAATAGATAGAAAATGTAAAATGAATTTTTGATGCCATATTTTTCATCAGTTAAATATTGACAATAACAATGCTGAACGTGGTTTCACACTTTGTAGGTAAAATAGGATTTAGTGTGCTGTCGGTCCAAACTAATTGCATCCAAGGCCTACTTTAAATTAATTATATGAAACTGATGCCTCGCTTGCTGGCTCAAGAACTAATGAAGATGTAATTGCTCACCAAACTGAGAACGCTAGAACACAAGAACATAAAATTAATTCTGCATCAATAAGTTAAAGTACACTGAGTATCATGTTACTGTAGTCGATGGGAAAGATTTATTTAATAAATGTTAATTAAATATAACATAAATTCAACAAGACTTTTCCTGCTAGGACTAATTACCTCGTGTAGAAAAGTCCATTATTCCTCTATTTCCCATTAAGACACCATTCCTCGAATTCATTAGAATTTATAAGATACAAGTGGCAATAAGATAACATGCTCTCAGTGACAAGCATCTGAAAAGAAGCACATTAAAACTGAATGATGAATCAAACAACGTTGCCCCTTAATTTTGAAATGGAATTACCTAATCAACTGATAGAAACCCACGACTTGATAGAGACTTTTAATTCTTTTAAAAATGTAAACGAAACTTGTGGAAGGGTTAGTTCTGTGACAAATCCTTTCTAAACATTGTATTCATTCCCAATCAGTGCTAAAATTTAGTTTGAATTGATCCTGAGTCGTGCGATTAGGATAAGACAAATTACAGGAAAAGTCCAAATATATCAATTCACACAATTTACTGAGGTACAAACAACAGAGAAACAAAGGGAATATTTTTAAAAGCAACCAAAGAAAATTTCCAAAATAATTTAGACGTTTGAGTATCCGAAAACTACACCTAAAATCATAAAATAATTCTGGACTCTAATAAAATCTATACATATAGTCAGTTCCGGATTAAAGTGGCGCAATGGGCACGTCCTTGGGCCTCGGGCCCCCTAGTCATACTTTGGTCCTGGTCGCCGTGGATAAAAGAACATGTGCTTTATTAAACCATATATAGATCTAAACCGTCTAACACTTAACCTAACAGAGTTAGATTAATTATACACATAGATAGGACAGTGTAAGGACTGCTTGCAGGTTGTATTTGTAGATCGGCATCTTAAGTGCCCCAGGCCCACTAAAGCTGAAGTGCTCTGAGTCAAAAAAAGCCCCTGGTATTTAATGATTCATCGTTTATTCTCCCATTTCAAACAGATAATTGGAAACGAACATATTCAGACTATGATAAGGTCAACTTTATGAATGAATAATTTTGCGCAGTCTCTTCATTAGACGTCTCTAATAAAAAAATTACCATTTTTCGAGAATGTAGCACTACTACAATATTATTATCCAGAACATGAATGAGATTCAGGTTGCATATGGGATTTCATAGCCATGTAACTATCATGTTTCCGCTCCTGACACTGTCAGCAATATCTTATTTGACAAATTCAAGACTTTTCATTTGTAAACCCTTAGTCCTTCTATTTAATATGTCACTTTAATGTAAAATGTCTCCGAAACAGTGAATGTTACTTAATAGATTGACTCTTATTAAGAAAGGGAGACAAATCTATTGTTTCTAAGTAAAAATCGACATCAACATCAGACCAATACTACTCCGCAGCAAGGTCGATAAAATGTATAAATAAATGGTCTTTATAGTCATTTCCATCCAAATTAGTTCCTACATAAATATAAATCAGGTTATACTTCTTTTCAACTCAATAATATTTATCATTCAATCTGTGAACCCAAATATGAACATAAAATTTATGTGCCAGTTTTTGTTTGTTTTTGTGACGTATCTAAACCATGGGAATTTGGCATCAGGGTACATTGCTAAATATTAACACGGCAAGTCTGTTTTGATGGCTGGAGATTATATTACAAAGAAAGCTCAGGGAATTATGGTTGGCAATAAATAGTCTGGAACATAAAACTGTAATAATCTTGAATAATATCTGTTTTGGGCAAACGTAATACCTGATCATTCTTGTTCATGTGTTCATTCTTCAGAAAATATCTACTATTTCATGTTTCGAGTGTAGACTCTGTGATAACCAAAGACATATATTGTTTCAGAAAAACTCACTATTGGAAATTCTGATATTGATATATCTCTTAATTTCTTTAGAAATGACTCAAATATCATTGGACAAAATACGTCTGTTATAAACTAAATGCAGAAATTCATCAACAAACAAGGAGATTTAATAATACATGACTGAAATTATCCGTGAACACACTTTCTTATATTCTTATCTTATGGTCATCGCATATCAGCAATTAGAAAATACGTAGCATCCCAAACTGACCACACTCAGTAGCGTAGCAACTGTCCAAGCAACCCCAGCAACCGATATGCGGGGTGGAGGTCGGAAGACTCATTGGAGATCCTAAATTCACATTAAACAATTTTTTTTTCATTGTAAGGGGAGGGGGTTGTAGACCAACTTGCTATGGCATTGTCCATACTAAGCCCCTTCTCTCTCTCTCTCCTTTATTTTTATGTATGATTAAGTTTATAAATGGTTTGTATATACATCTTACCAATAGCTTATATTTCTAAAATGGAGAGGAACCAGTACTTTAGACGACTTGTTCCCAATCCATTTGCCTTGGATACATTTTCTCTGATAAATTTTATTAATACAACGATCTCTATTCCAGTCGTTTGAATACAACGCTGCCAATGAGAAGTATTTACAAAATCGGTCCAGTCAGACTTAGACGGCGTTGCAGATGTTGTTTTGCCTTCTGTTGAATATAAATCTGGCTTGGAAATCACAACACTTTTGAGTTTGAGTTTGGTTGTGATATTTTGTGTCAACCAATCAAAATGGACTTTACTTTTGCAGCGTCATTTTGCGTTGGCTCAAAGTGAAAACTCAAGCTCTAACATAGACTCAGAGTTTTGGGATCTCCAGGCAAGGTACTAAAAATCCCCATATCAGAATCTGAAACAAAACTAATGTAACTTTGCCAAATTAACATTTCTGAATGTTAATAAGGTATGATCATAATGGCGTATATGCGTCATATGCTATTCTGTATGTATGTATGTATGTGTATATATATATATATATATATATAT
>JAECUM010084307.1:0-15847 GCA_016617855.1 Megalonaias nervosa | reverse complement strand
TATTAAGCCGAAATTACTTCTATTATAGCTTTTAAAACTTTAGATATTCTGTGCTCTTTTAAAAAAAAAGAAATTATCTCTTGCAATATCATATTTATTGTCTCGATTAAGGTCAAAATATATACTTGATCAAATGCTATTATATCGTATTCATATGTTCTATTATCCTTCTACACTTTGTTCTTCTTTTTATATTATATACCATGTATCCCATAAATATCTTTTTGTTTCTCTTTCTGTCTTTCTTCTTCTATTCATGCAACCTTCTTGTTTCTCATCCTTCTCATCCACACAGTAGCGACATCTTTCTCTACTGACGGCTTAAATAGTTGTCTATCTGATTTTATGTTTCTTTTAATGTACTTCGCACCTTGATGTTGACACTCAGTTCTTATATCTTTATGAGTTTTGAGTTTTGATTTTAAAATTCAACCGACAGTGTAACCTCGATCGAAATCTTGTGCATTTATATTGTTTAATGTTTTCTTTTATTTTATTTCCTTTTTTAAATCTATCTATCTATCTATCTATCTGTTTGCAGAAGGGAACTTAACAGAAGAATAAAACTTTCAATGGACGAATGAACGAATAATTTAATGCGATATAACAGACATTTCATGGTCATTCCGCGTAATGTGTTTATTATAAAATATAAGCGCTGAGAACATAGGCTTATGTGTGAGAACATAAGCTTAAGTGAGATCATATAATTAAGTGAAATATTTTCACAGATCAAAATTTAACCAAACCAGACCTCGAGCTTTTTCCCCAGTAAAGACTAATGTTTCTGACGATTTACAATCTCGGTGCTACTTAAAGGACAATGATATGGTTGAGAAAAACATCATTAGAAAGGACGATGATGTGTTCGAGGAAAACATCATTAGAAAGGACGATGATGTGTTCGAGGAAAACATCATTAGAAAGACAATTATGTGATTGAAGAAAACTTCACCAGAAACAGATAATTAATGCTTTATCTGACCAAAAAATGAAAGCACACCTTTCATATTCTATACTTAATAACAATAGTCTCTTTTAAATGCAATATACTATCTCAAGGAATATCATATTTATTGTCTCGTCTAACGTTAAAATATATACTCGTTTTAATACCTGCATACCGTATTTCAATGTGTAATATTCTTCTACACTATGTTTTTTTATACTATAGACCAGATGTCACACAACTATCATGGTTTCTTCTGCTTCTGCTTCGTCTTTCTTCACCCTCAGTTCTCCTCCTCTTACACCTCCTCTTTTTCTTAGTTTTCTTCTCCCAAAGAGTAGCGAAATAGTAAATTTGACCGAAATAGTAAATTTGACCAAGCCAAGCTTCAATGTGTTTTTATTCCCAACAAGAACTTACTTTTTGACGATTTACTGCCTTGGTACTACTAAAACTACCATGATGTGATCGATGGAACTATTAATTGAAAACAGATCATTCATGCTTTATCGGGACGAACATTTCAAGGATGTATTAGCCTCTGCATAAGGAATGTTTCGTATGTTTGAAACACAAACGTATTGTAATCACGAGTTTCAACTCCGTAGGACATGCATTCTTTCATGGCGACCAATTGTGACAGTGACAACATTGAACTTGACAGCTTTTTAGTCCGTATACATGTAACATATTTTCCGTTCTAGTATTTTCAGGTTTTTATTGTTTTTGCTTTCTTTTGTATTCTAGTATACCTCGGCAAATATATAGCCAGGATTGAACTGATGTGCTGTCAAACTAAGTCCATCCATCCATGTATCCATGCATCCATCCATGCATACACATACATACATACATACATACATACATACATACATACATACATGCATGCATGCATACATACATACATACATACGTACGTACGTACGTACATACATACATACATACATACATACATACATACATACATACATACATACATACATACATACATGGGGCCCAGAGTGGCCCAGTGGTCTAAAGCGCTCACCGTTACGGATCACTGCCATCTCACCTCTGTCTGCGTGTGTTCGAGTCTCGGGTTCGGCCAACGTGGTTATGTGAGAAAGCTTGCCAGTAGCTTCTCGTGGGTTGGTGGTTCTTTCCAGGGTTTTCCCAGGTTTTTCCTCCACCATTTATACTGGCAATCGTGTGCTGAAAAATGGCGTTAAACCCTGCGTACATACATACATACATACTTACATACGCACGCACGCACATACATACATACATACACATACATACGTATACATACATACATACATGCATACATACATACGTATACATACATACATACATACATACATACATACATACATACATACATGCATACATAAATACAGTACTTCCTCTTAAATCTTACTGGTAGACGGTTTGAGTAAACATAGACCAAGTGATAACACTTAGCATAAAGTAATTAGTATTTCCTGATTGCTGCACTAAACGAAATGTTTGTAAAATACACATACTTATTATTGCACACTACATTTGTCCAAAGGAATATAATGCAGTTGTTCACTCAATAAACATTTAATATTTATTCATATCGTGGTGAGCAAACGGTTTTTGAGCTGCAAAGAAATTGTTTCTAGTTCGCAGTCATTTCTCACTGTAAATATTGCATTAACTTGATTGTAAGGAATAGTTCGGGAGGAGGGTTTTGTTTGTAAGGAATAGTCCGGGGGGAGGGTTTTGTTTGTAAAAGTCAGTTTAGGTTTCAGTGGATTTTTTTCAAAAGGGATATGTTATATGACCTACGCACATTATTGAAGTCAAGCGTATTTTAAAGGACAGGAACTATGGGCCCAAAATCTATGATTTCCAAAATGTTTTTCTCTTGGAACTTGCTAACAATCACCAATTTGTAGATTCACAACTCTACCAAAATACGATAAAGTTAACGTTGGGACGAATATTGCACCTTCGCTCGCTTTTACCAACTATCATACCTTCTACCTGTTTATCGTTTTGTTAAACTTATCCTCAATAACTGTTTTGTAAGTGTTAATATCGTACTTTTACAATATCAAATCAATATACCCTGAATAACATAATATCTCCTTTCGGCCGCATGCAAACATGATAGTTGTATAGAAAACAGAGATACTAAATTCACCCATTACTGTTAAACCGGCTAATCGGCACGATATCAAACTCGTTGCATTAGTATTATTCATTAAAATAAACTTCATTAGCCACTGCTAAGCAGGTAATTTAATATGCCTGTTTCCTAAACTACACATTAAAAGCACTTACGACAACTACTGAATTGCTATTGCGCCGACACAGGTAACCTTCTTAACAAAAATGTAATCCATATATTGCCACATCTGGGAGATCAAATCATATGTCTTAATTGTGTTTGTAATGTTTCCCAAATACGCTATTACTGAATGTGAATTCCTTTTGCAATACTATGCATTGTCAAAGTGTTTTCAAAGGAGGAATTTATGATAAAAAAATAAAAACTATTCGTGCTATCAATAGCGCAATTGTGACAGTTGTGTTGTTAAAATCATTGTTGGTATATTGTCCTTAATCCATACAGGAAAGGAGGCACAGAACTCTTAAATAACTGGACAATCTTATACTAGGTGCTCGATATTTTCAACTTCTTGTTTAGAAACTTTACATGAATCTTCATCGATGAAATGTTTTCTCTTTTTCCAAAATTGACATCTTACAATAATTCTATGCATAAATTTAAACTAAAAGTCAATTAATTTTGTATCTTTGGTGCTTCACTTGGCTAACATCAGAGACTTCATTTCAAGATTTGATCACCTATCTGACACCTTGAATGTATTGACCATGGCTCATGTTTTACACAAAGTTTAGCTGTTTTACTCGTCACGAAAAATATATATATATATATATATATATATATATATATATATATATATATATATATATATATATATATATATATATATATATATATACAGATTTTTAAATCTTATTCGTTAAGAGTACACTTTATGATTTTACATTCTTAAGAGCTTTACCCTTGTTAATATAATTATTTGCCTTTTCGAGTGTGAAATTATTTGTGAAATAATTGAGAAATAATTAATACAATTTTTTATTGGGGGACTTTGGATGTAATGCTTCAGAATTTAATAATGATCCTTGATTGTCGAAAAGATGTTTTGACTCATGTTAATTCCGTTTGACATCCATTTTGTATAGGAGCTTAAGATGTTAATATCCAACAAACCAGAATATCCTGAAACAAGTATTCTTCACAGACTAGGGCTAATTGTTCCATCTTGCTAAGGCAAGGATAGCATCTTGCCAGAGTTTATTACTAATTCATTTACTAATCTCCGTTAATTAGTCCAATAAATTTAATATCTGGATGCCTCCAAATTTTCTCTGAATTTTTTTCATAACCGTATTCTAACGAAGTGCCAATAGCATAAAAAGAGCGTTTGTGTTTAAAAAATTTCAAACACTTCACATGAGCAATATAATGATGAATATGTTTACTGCAAACTATCGAAGTTGAAGCTTAGGGTGTACTATAAACTCTGTCATCACTTTAACTGTTCACTAAGTCTGTGTCAAGGCTATACACTTTTTCACCAGGTTGTTTTATTTATTTTAAACTCACTATTTTTCTATGTTCCTCATAGTGTGGGAGCCAATGATAGTCATATAATAGATGGTATGCTATGATATGTTGTTTGCAGATAGTTTTGCTACAAGTCCTATTGAATTGCTGCATCCTGTAAATAAGCTGAAATCTTATCGCGTTGGCAGGGATTATAGGTTAACTTGAACAATAATACGTGTGCTATTTCTAAATAGAACTTATATGCAACAATATTACGTATGCTTTGTTTTGCAACTTATATAGTAAAAATGTACAAATATAACTTAATAATTCTTTTTTATACATTGTAGAGCAGATAATTGTTTGGATGGTGTGAAAACAAATACCTCGGTAAATACAACTAACGTTGATGTTCAAACGCTCAACAAACATAAAATTAATATTCGGTCTCAATATTTGAATCGCAAAAGGTACGGTTTATGATCTTATATTCATACTTTTACTCTCAGGTTCAGACACTTGTCACTTAATTGACAAAATAAGTTAACATACAGTTGTTGCTAGAAGAAATAGCTCAGTATGGTTCCCTACCATACTGATTTTTAATGATTTTAAACATTCATAATTAAATTGAATAACTTACTGTTCCATATTTGGACAAATATTCATATAAAAGCTGTGATCTCCCACACTTTATTTATGCCCAACGTCTTCAAAACATAGTAAAGTTTTAATTTTATGAACACTGAACTTAGAATTTATATTGATAGTCCACTTCATGCAGCTAGACTTCCCATACACTTGAACACGTTTCAAAAGTATTAGACAAATATAAATGTTTTGAAGCTTATTCGGGTTGAATTATACTGTATAAATTTATTTTATTTTGTGGTGGGAGGAGGGCATCAAGATGTCAATAAGATGGGTGGTTGTATGAGCCAGGTAGGGGAATTTCTATGTTACCTTTCTTCCTAGGGTTAACATTGAGGGTAAATGGTAAATTTGTTAGAAGTGGCTGCCCTCAATGTGGTTTAGATAGTAACTTTATTAGAGTTGACCTCAATATACAATATACGCCACAGTACGTACGTACGGGACGTTTTTTGTTAAAATTGTCCATAGCTTTAATATTGTTCGAATTCACTGACCGCAGTTTATTGAGCGTACGGGAAATCCGATGTTAAAATTGTCTATTGAGACAAAATTCTTTATCGGGACAAAAGTTCATATTGACAAAGTGTTGAAAGTGTGAATGGTATTGTTCAAATTGTTATGTTAAAGGATTGAATGGTAGTGGGGATAAATGGGAATGGTAATGTTCAAATTGTTATGTTAAAGGATAGAATGGTAATGGGGATAAATGGGAATGGTAATGTTAGCGTTATAATCCATATTCCAGCACACCACATATACTATCCAAGTCGCCGTGTGTAGTGACTAAATACCTTTTAGTCTTCTATCCAACACCCTATACTATGCGTGTGTGTGTGTGTGTGTGTGTGTGTGATTTGGATTTTTAACGTAGCTTTAACAATTTTTGAGTCATATCGGTACGATGTCTGCAGTGTGGCAGTTTATAGTGATGTCTAGAACTGGGGCATCATGCTACAGACATGTAGCATCATGTTCCACCCAGTGACTTTATCCTGACACCTGTCCGACCAGTCCTAACACTAACCTCTTAATGCTGAGAGCCAAACAATGCAGCTGCTAGTACCATTTTTAGAACTCTTTGATATGAGTCGGTCGGGGCTATAACCCGCGACCTCCCACATCCGAGGCGGACGCTCTAACCGCTTAGGCCACCGGAGCGGTCCCCATACTATGCCGTTAACAAGTCGTGTGTACTTGGCTATACTCCAACACCCCAAATCATACCATCAACTCGTCTTGTGTAGTGCCCATTACCCAGTGACTTACTATCCAGCACCTTATATTATACCATCGAAATGCCTTGTCTAGTGACTCATCATACCACTAAAATCTGAAAGCAGTAATAAACTTCCGAACTGTCACGAATTTTAGTAGAGATTGAATAAAAACCACAGAAAAAGGTAAAAATGTTGGTCTAAACTAAGGATCCCACCAAGCTTCCCAAATTCATAGGTAAGTTAGCCGAGACAGAAAATGTCCGGAAAATCTTAAATGAATGTAATACTGAAATATCTAAACTAATATGGAATGTATCGAAGATCGAAGTCATCTTACCACCAAATGCAATATCCTACAACGATTGTTTTCAAATTGTTATGAAGTTAGTTAAAAATGAAAAAGAAAATATCAGTTGATGTTTACAAATATCAGAATAAACAAATTATACTGTATTTAGCGAAGACTGAAAAATGTCCGGAAAACATGAATATTGCAAAATGAATTTCATAAACAGGAAACCAAACTTTTAAAATCTTCATAAACTGTTTACAACTTGTGATAAATACGTATAATAATTAAACACTTCATGCTGTTTTGAGTGACTAACACTCCACAAGCACTAACTAATGAAAACTCAGTGGGATGTACGCAGATGAAGGTAAACATTCCTCTTCGAGAATATTCAAATATCGGCAGAGAGAATGTGAAAGAGCATGCCAAACACAAATTTGTTATTTATATAAAACGAACCAACACAATATTTTCCTAAATTAACATGCATAATCAGGCACACTAACTGATACATTAATTATGAAGAGGGGAGCTTTGGGCACGCTTTTCCGTTGTCATTTACTAATACCATAAACTATTAGACCTGAAAATATTTATAAGGTTTCCAGCTTGGAGACAGACTAAATCTAAAATGATCTTACATAGTGATATTTTGCCATTGATACACACTTCATTTCTGTGCTGATGAAATAGCTATAGTTTTCACAAAACCATTCATCTTATCATCGTTTCTATAGTGATCACGGGCAAAGCAATTCTCTCAGTATTCTAATCGAAATCCAATACTGCGCTGATGAAGAAAATCACACAGTGATGTCCACACACCATAGAAACTGATCCTTGTAATTTCACAACATTGAACGGAGTCAACACATCATTTATTCTCATAAAGTCAATGGGGTATTCCATAAGAATCAAAATATTCCACACTGTCATCGCCGGGAAAGCAGGTGGCTCCCCAGTGAGTTCCTGGACGATTACCGTCGTGTGTGTTGATGACATAGGCGTGAAAATCGTTATGTATTCGATGTAAAATGTTCTGCTTTAGTACACACAAAACCCCAGAATTCCAAGAAACAGCGAACGAACTGTGAGTCAGAAGGTAATGAAGTTCTTATGCTCCGTTTGTTTCTTTGGACCCTCATCTCAGAAGAGCTGATTTTGAGAAGGTTCTATAAAGGATTGAGTGACCATTCCTTACATCCAATGAAGTCTCTGGAGACAAAACGCATCGAAAATGCTCTCTTGTAACATAACACAGAGACTGCCTTATGTTCATAGACTTAAATGTCAGAACGTTTCAAGGAGAAAGCTATGTGTGAACGGATGTCTTATTTACCTGTAAAGAAAACAAAGAAAAATGGATTAACTTCTGACTCACAGTTCGTACACACCTTATAGGAATTATGTGGTAATGATGAAAATTTTACATCGAAAATCTATAACTATTCAAGCCTATGTCAACGACATAGATGACAGTCCTCGGCCAGGAACTCGCTAGGTTGCCATCTACATTCCCAACGTTCATAGTGCGGGATATTTTTGTTTTTGTGAATTATCTCCAGTGGAATGCTGTATCGACTCAATTAAAAAATGAGCAACTTGGTTTGCCCGTGAGACCTCTAGAAATGATGGATAATAGACGACGGTGTATTGGTCACTACACACTTTGTGTTGATGTTATAGTAGGGGATATTGGATTACAAATGACGGGGTATGGATCATTACACACTACGTGTTGGATAGTATAGTGTGTGGTGTTGAATGACAGGTGACGGGTATTAGTCTCCACACGAGGAGTGGTGATGGCATAGTGCTGGTTCTGTATAGCAGATGAAAGAGATATTGGTCAGTACACACTAGCAGCTCTCTCTCCCCCTTCTCTCTCTCTCTCTCTCTCTCTCTCTCTCTCTCTCTCTCTCTCTCTCTCTCTCTCTCTCTCTCTCTCTCTCTCTCTCTCTCTCTCTCTCATGATATTTCCAACCTGAAAATCCCAGGTACTTGGAGACCTGCCACATGATGTTCAATTTCGTTTACACCAAGGTCAGAGATACTTAGTCCATAAATAGAGCTAGCACCTAGTGTTACTTTTGGTAGATATACGTTTTCATCAACATTCACAATTGATGGTACTGTAATAGCATTTTACACTACTACTACTACTACTACTACTACTACTACTACTAATAATAATAATAATAATGTCTATTATAAAACAATGTATAATTTACGCTATTACAAATCTTTCTCTTTGGATGAAATTTAAAGATTGAACTCCATCGATATTAACAAGAGTTCAGAATAATGCAAAGACGATGTTGAACAGTGTCTCGCGAGAGTACACGAGAAACATGAAATGTTTTATCAGAATGACGTCCTTAAGGCCCTATTGATGATTTTACTGATCTAGACAAATACACATAAATGAAGTTGTGACAGTATAATTTCAGCATTTTTCGAGAAATCTATTGAAGTAATAAACATGTGACAAGGTCTAGACAATTTGATTTTTTTTTATAAAAAAATGTTTTTGTACCAACACGAGTTCGGATACGCTGACGTGTCCCAGCATCAACTCTTGAACCGAAAGCACACCAACGATATTCCAAAGTAAGCACTATTGATTAAAAGAAGCCACGAGAAAATCTGAGAACACCTAGTGTTACATTGCAACATTTATCTTCCTATCACAGGTAGGGGTACTAGTGCACAACGAGCAGACTGTTAACTTTGCAAAAAAATTGTTTTAAAGAAAGGATCACATTGTCAAATTTCTAAATCACAACGCGTACTGTTTAATCTCTTGTTTGAAAATTAAGACTGTTGCAAAACACTTTGAAAATTATTTCTGTTGTTAAAAACTGGCATGTAGCTATATTGTGATTTATTCAACTGTGTTGATAGCGGTGATCCAAATAGATCATGTGTTTAACATATAGGCAGCAATGTCAATATCAAGAAGTAAATGGTATTTATTTTCAAGTTTTATGAAAGTGTGTCCAAATCTAGTCAAGGTTTAATGGTATGAAAATGTATCCAAATCTAGTCAAGTCTGAATGGTATCAAAGAGTGTCCAAATCTAGTCAAGTTTGTATGGTGTCCAAATCTAGTCAATGTGTGTTCAAATCTAGTCAAGTTTGGGTTGTATCAAAGTGTGTTCAAATCCAGTCAATTTTGGGTTGTATCAAAGTGTGTTCAAATCAAGTCAAGTTTGGGTTGTATCATAGTGTGTTCAAAATTAGTCAAGTTTGGACAGTACCAAAGTGTGTCCAAATCTAGTTAAGCGTGGATGGTATGTAAAAATGTGTTCAAATCTAGTAAAGATTGCATGGTATTAAACTGTGTTCCAATCTCGTCAAGTTTGTATGGTATCAGTGTGTTTAAATCTAGTCAAGTTTGGATGGTATCAAAGTGTGTTCAAATCTAGTCAAGTTTGGATGGTGTGAAAGTGTGTCCAAATCTAGTCAAGTTTTGATGGTATCAAAGTGTGTTCAAATCTAGTCAAATTTGGATGGTATTAAAGCGTGTTCAAATCTAGTCAGGTTTGGATGGTATTAGAGTGTGTTCAAATTTAGTCAAGTTTGGATGATTTCAAAGTGTGTTCAAACCTCATCAAGTTTTTATGGTATCAAAGTGTGTTCAAACCTAGTCATGTTTGGATGGTGTGAAAGTTTGTCCAAATCTAGTCATGTTTGGAAGGTATCAAAGTGTGTTCAAATCTAGTCAAGTTTGGATGGTATCAAAGTGTGTTCATATCTTGTCAAGTTAGACATCAGTGATGTCAGATAGGTATTTTGGACTGAAGCCAATCAACTAAATATAGTGTAGTGAATAGATTTTGTGTTTGATTCTGGATAGAACGGGTAACCAGTGAAGGTTACAGAACTGGGGTAGAGGTGTTTCATTCTTCGTACTCTAAGAAATGATCGGAGCAGTCGTGTTTTGAACATTTTGAAGTTTCTATGGTAGTTACTGAGAATTGAGAAAAACCAGACAAAAGTAAATTATAATAGTCTAGTCCTTACATTACAAAAGAACAAACAAGTGTTTTAGCGGCATCAACCGAAAGAAAATTGCGAATGGAGCTGATGTGTTTCAGCTCCAGATATGCATCCATGCATATGTTGATACATTTTGGTATAGTCAGAGAGTACTGTCAAGAGTGACACCTAGGATTGCTACTTACTGTTAAATTTAATATTGTTATTGCTAATACCAATCGTTATAGGTAAATGATGGGAATGAGAAGGTCTTTGCATGGTGATCACTATGACTTCAGTTTCATCTCATTCATCTGTAGTTTGTTACATGTTATGTATGACTTCTAATCCGAAATGCACCTCTCTACTTCAGCTGGACAGCTAGATTTGTAGATTTGAGTGTCATTATCGTACTATTGGTGAGACAACTGATGTTATCTATGACACTAGAAAGCGGTTTAGTGTATAGAATGAAGATAGCAGGGCTTGGAACAAAGCCTTGTTGAACACCAAATCACAGATAATCCGGGATAGAACAAATGTTTCTAAGATTTTTTAAATGAATGAGAGGTCCCAAACAGGGCAGTTGTTCTTTAAATTGTTGGAGACACGTTAGTGAAAAAAGTAAAACGTTTCCCTTTTGGTCGACCGTAGAAATGTTAACATTTAACATACATCCGAAATCATTAATATATTTGAAAAGATTAAAAACTTTGCTAATTTCTAAAAATAATCTCTTCTGTTGTCGATCAATGTACTGTTGATTTTTTGATAACGTTTGAAGATATGTGTTAAGCGTATATATCTCTGTATGTTGCCAAACATTTTAAATGGCCGTCAAATAATAGTATCTACGACTTTGAGTTGGAAAGTAAACATCTTTAAACAAATGTTAATTAAACGTGGGAACAAAATAAACCCAACAAAAAGTAAACAAAGTACGGTAAATTGAAAGCATGACTAACTTTTATAATCAACCTATACATTACACCAGCAGGTTTTGAATGAAACATATATTTTTGTCTGGAGAGGATGAGCACTTATACCGCGCATATAAAACCTTCAATCTAGCAAATTACCTCAAAAATATGGACAATCAGTTCATATTGGAAAAGTGATTACATCACCTGAATCAGGCAAAAGACAGCACACACACACACACACACACACACACACACACACCTATGAAATACTGAAAATAAATGCTATATTACAAATTCATTCAAGACATTTCCTGTTACGCCTTCATATAGGAAAGTAGTACTTATAAAATATTCCCGAAGGAACATAGTAAAGCTGATAGAGAAAGTGGAAAACGAAATATAGTTTATCAAAGATGCAGACATTGTGTAGATAAAAACGAAATTAATCCGATATTGCAATAGAGGATATGATCAGTACTAATAATACATGAGTGTACAGATGTTTCGAGGACAAATATACTAGAAGGTAATATCTCAACTTAGGAAAGTTTCACTAAATTTTCTTGTCCAGTGACTATTGTTCAAATCTTAAACACTTCATTGTTGAAAACCATCCATTCCACTAATAACTCAAACACTTTGTTTATTGATTTGTGTGGAGAATATTAATGGCCAACATATACACAGAAACACGCACTTTATACAGATGGTGAGTAACTATTCATTACAAATCGTAAAAAGATATGAATGATTATACAGATTATCAAATTAATCTCCGTGGCTGAATTATAACCATAGCCTCCTTTAAGAACATTTTTATTTCGTCTTTTCGTCAGTATAATACAGACGTATCAATGCTAGGCATCCTTTATTTCTAGAGGAAAACCAAAACATGGTGTACATATCAGTCCTTCACGACTCATATTAGACTTACTTATGCCAAAAACTACCTTTGTCATGTATATTGCTTACGCTTCAGCCTCGTATAGACCTTAACGAACCATTAAAATGAATTAGGAGGAGATATCGTAATTGATTTTTATCTCTACTAAATATCACACACACACACACACACACACACACACACACACACTGCAAACTCTAGAAAGTGTGGTTGAGTCAATCCCTAAGATATACCTACACTGGCGGTTAATTAGAATGCCAATTTTGAGAAAAATCATGGTCAGTTTTCGACCTCATATTGCGAGAATTTGATCTTTAGAATTGAAAACTAATGCTTTCTGTTCAAATTTCAATACTCCTGAACGTATTATATTTATCATTATTTTCCTTTGAAAGCCACACATTGAACAGCTTATAAAGAATAAATAGCGCCAACGTAGTTATTGTAGGGCTTGTAGTTTCTGAACCCGTCAAAAACTAATTAAATTGACAGCAGCGATAACGTACTGTATTGAACATATGCGAATTTGTTGTAAATTTTTAAAAGATCACAAATAATTATTTGCACTATCACAAATTCGTTTAAGTTAATACAGAGTAAAGAAGCAAGCTACCGTAGTTTGTGAAATACTGAAGGGATGAATTACTAGAAGGATATCAAAGGAAAACAAAACTAGTAGTGAAAATACTCGTAGCAGAAGTTTGATGGATCAACAAGTAAACATAAAATTATTATTATTATTATGGCTGTTGTTATTATTATTATTAATGTTAAAGTTATTATTAGTAGAGTAGTATTATAGCTGTTATTATTATTATTAATATTGCTGTTGTTATTATTATTATTGCTGTTATTATAATTATTATTATTATTATCATAAGGACATAGTACAATGTCTAATTATTAGTTGTCACATAATCACACACACACACACAATGTATATATATATATATATATGTGTGTGTGTGTGTGTGTGTGTGTGTGTGTGTGTGTGTTAG
Organism: Megalonaias nervosa; assembly: GCA_016617855.1. NCBI lineage: Eukaryota > Metazoa > Mollusca > Bivalvia > Unionida > Unionidae > Megalonaias > Megalonaias nervosa. The sequence continues at coordinate 2,338 of JAECUM010084307.1, read as the reverse complement.
AGAGTTTTTAATTCGTACTCTACGGAGATTCGAACCCAGGTCCGCGGGTAAACGGCACCATCGCCTTGCCTGCACGCACCAGCCCATATTCCTTCACGACTAAGCACTCATCACCAAAAAATGATGGCGCTGAATCGGTGTTATATGCACTCGTGCGTAGCAGACACACTCGCATGACGACCTGGTAAATAATTCTCATCTATCTACACAGTCATTCCGGGTTCCTATGAAAGAAATCAAGGTATATAGGATTAATTAATTATATAGAATTATAAATATACACCAGACTGAACGGAAAGTGCTATCCCTGGATTTTATAGAAGAATGCTTGATAATAGTAGGCAGAATTAATATTTTAATACTTATATACCTTGATTTTTTGGTACATTAACCTATTCAAGGTTATTGGTATATCAGCACAATCAGGAATATTGAAATTTATTCGAAACACTCTATTTTTCTAACTGTGATAGAACCATTAGGATTACTTGGGATTTATTCACAAATATGTAAGTTCCTCTTAGATGTTCATTTTATAACTTAGAGAAATAAAATGTATATCGAATTTTAATAAATTTGTTTCTTTTTCTTTTTCTGTTCCATAGTTTAAGACCATAAAGTCTTACCAATATAGACGCCCTGATTTGAAATCGCTAGTTCATTCCTGGAGAAAAGAGAAACGAAATGGTATAGTGCCAACTGCAGCAAGTGGGGTCGGGTCAATAACTAATATGTATACATAATGGCAGTTACTTAGATCATCTAATTTGTGAGCAGTCATGATCAGTTTTTGACCCTTATATTGCGAGATTTCATCTTTAGAACTGAAACGTAATGACTTCTGCTCAATTTTCAATACTTCTGCATTATATCATTAACTTATATTTACATGCAACCGAATCAGTACTAAGGACTGCATTGTATAGGTAGTGGTTTCCAACTCATAGATAAATATGTAGCACTAAAACATTTTTTTTTTAATTTGTCGTTAATGCATATTATATAAGGAACAATGACTACTATTATATTATTTGTGTGGTAATCATATTTTGTATTGGCACAATTAAGAATTTATTAATGCAAAATAAAAAAGAGACGCAAAACGGTGCTTTACGGGATGATATTCAACGAAAATAGGATCAGTAATGACAATGTCGATAGCACAAGTTTGATAGATCAACATGTAAGCAACAAACATCAATTAAACATTCCTCATGACACTAACATACTGCTTTTTTTCAAACATATTTTCATCTTTGATCATCCTTGGACATAATGACTAATCCGCGGTCGTAGTACTTTGAAATCTAATAAGTACATTTTATATAAATTTTCACTAAGTCATACAATACAATCATGCAATAAAATTATAAAGAGTTTTTCTATGTTTATACAGCTTTATACCTGTTTGTTGATCTGTCCACCCATTTCTTGCATGAATAATGTCATCATGAGATCGCTCTTCAAAAAATGAAGAATCTAATTACAATCGTCATCAATTGTCAATTGAGTCTATTTTGAACATAACCACTACATCATCATCCAGTCAAACAAAGTTACATATCTACAACAAGCTTGTGTAAGATTTGTGCTAAAGTAAATAGGGAAATGGTGAACATTTTGCTCACGTTCCTCTCCAACCCCAAGAATGAGATGAGTCTAGAGTAATATTATAAGCAAAGCTCTTCTAAAAATAGTTTCAAAGAAATGACTTGTCATCATGCGCATATTTAATAATGAGCCTAACATGTACTAAGTTTTACAGCAACCCACTTAAATCTGAAAACTCGCTACATTCACTAAATTCTGCACTGTATTGCATTTAGCAGTCAGCGAAAAATATAAATACACGCAGAAAAATCCAGAGTTACAACGATTTGTCTCAGGGTGTATCTCTATGTGATGACCGTAGTATATACCAACTTTCTAAAGGATCATTAACAAAATACTGACAAACAAAACAAAATGCATGACAGTTTCTTTCAAAACAATCTTTTGTGCATTGCATTTAGTTGCAGAATATAATAAGCAATAACTCTAACAAAAACTTGAGATAGCAAAGCGATTGATCAACATGTGCATCTTCAAGCATAAGATTTAGACAGAGATTTTGCCTGCACAAAATTCTGTAATACGCTATATAAGGCTCGAAGTAAAAAAGGGCAATAACTCTAAATGATCGTAAGAGAACAATCGTTTGTCGATATGGGCATCTTCAGATAATGTTCATAATATTTCCCACGTTTCATGTCAATCCACTGAAATCTATGAGTGTAGTTGCTTTCAGAATATTCTGTGATATACAGCATTCATCTCAAGTATAAAAGGGACATAACTC
>JAECUM010084292.1:0-14000 GCA_016617855.1 Megalonaias nervosa | reverse complement strand
CTTGCACACATTATTCACCCCTTATTCTAGTTGGTCGTAAATAAAATTGGTGCCTCTCGGACATCCAGTATGGCCCTCACGTTGGTCATCTTCATAATTTCGTTATCGCTGCACCTTTCGAATGAATGGTCATATTAACATGGGGGTTTCACTAAAAGGTTTCTTGTGACGTACTGTTGGTCGTGAATGAAAATGTAACCGATCTGATGTCAATATGGCCGCCACAATCTTGTGATCTCTACTCCTCCTGCATGGAAAGTGAGTTTGATATGGTGTTTTCACCAGAAGACTTCTTATGATGCCTAGTTGGGCCGAAATGAAAATGGTACTAATCTGATGACCAGTATGGTCGCCTATGGTCATCTTGAAAATTTTGTAATCGATACTTCTTCTGAAAGAAATATGATATTACCATGGGAGTTTTCACCAGAAGACTTCTTATGATGTCTAATGAGTCATAAATGAGAATAGTGGCGATATGATGTCCAGCATGGGCGCCACAGTGGCCATCTTGAAAATGTTGTTACTAATCCTTCTGAATGAAAAGAAATAATGCCTTGGAGTTTTCACCAGAAAACTTCCAACGATGTCTAGTTGGGCCAATATGAAAATGATGCTAATCTGATGACCAGTATGGTCGCCTATGGTCATCTTGAAAATTTTGTAATCGATACTTCTGAAAGAAATATGATATTGCCATGGGAGTTTTCACTAGAAGACTTCTTACGATGTCTAGTTGGGCCGATATGAAAATGATGCTAATCTGATTGCCAATATGGCCTCCAGAGCGGCCATCTTGAAAATATTAGTACTCCTCCTCCTGAATGGCTCTTTATATCAGCATCGGATTTTCAATGAAAGATCTTTTATGAGGTGTAGTTGGCCGTCTTAGAAATCTTGTTATCTCTACTACTCCTGAACCGAAGGTCAAACCGATACGGTGTTTTTACCAGAAGACTCCTGAACGAAATGTAATATTCCATGGGATTTTTCTCCAGAATTCTTATGATGTCTGAATCAAAAAAGAAAGATTGCCATGGGGATTTCACCAGAATATTTCCTGTGGCTAGGAAAAAATAAAAATGGTGTCGATCTGCTGTCCGATATGGCCACATCAGCGATCATCGTATATTATCACCATTGCTCCTGAATGGATGGTCGTATGAACATGGATATTTTTTACTGTATAACTTCTTATGATGTCTAGTTTGTCATAATGGTGCCATTCAGACATTCGGTGTGCCTGCCACAGCGGCCATCTTAAAAGTCTTGTTACTGCTTTTTGCTTCTGAATGGAATGGCAGTATCAGCATAGCATAGGATTTTCGCTAAAAGGAATGAAAATGGTGTCGATGCAACTTCAGATATGACTGACTATAGCCGTCTTGAAAATCATGTTACGACCATGTCTCCTTGATGGCTGTTCATAACGGAAATAATGCTAATCTGATAGCTAGTCACTCTGCGCCGTAGTCGCTAAATAAGCCACTCTGCTGTCTGGCAATTTACTATCCAGTTTTGGATATTATCCCTACGACAACCAACTCTGTATATTAAGAACAACAAATTAGTTCCAAAGTCGTGGCCCCATTACTTTGAAGTCAATCTAATAACCCCTTGGAAGTAATTTTAAACTAAGCACAATTCTTAAAAAAAAATGTGTTAATGTGTGTTTTTGCAAAGCTTAAAATTGCCGATGCTTATTGGAGCACTTCCGTTGTCAAATCTTCATTTTCGAAGGTCCGTAGTTTGCAAGTTGTAAAGCTTTATAATTTTGGAGATAAGTAAATCTTGCTTGTAGTTCGCAAACCCATAATAATTGAAGTGATCGGTTACCCCCCCCAAAAAAAAATTAAAAAAACCCCAAAACACCCCCCCCAAAAAAAAAATGAACCGTGAAGTTTGGATAGCTAGTATAGTTACCATGGCATCCATCTTAAAAAAATTGTTTTATCGTTGCTCCACCTCCAACTGTGGTATCCTCCTTGATAACCTTGTTATCGTAACACATACGGAAAGTCAATTACATCATCACGCTGTTTCCTCCTGAAGACTTCTTATGATGCCTTGTTGGTCCTAAATAAAAATGGTGCCAAGTTGACATCCAGGTTGTTGACCACAGCAGCTAAATTACAAAGCTTGTTATCGCTGAAGAATATCGAAGATAGTTTACTCTACAAATAGAAGGGAGAACTCCTCCACAGATAAAAGGGAAACTTCCCGGACAATCTTGTCGGCCAGCGTCAGTTCCTTCGAGAACCTATTGTTTGTGTTTGTTACGTCATTGTTCTACAATGACGATCACATCACAAATTGGTTATAAGGTGAATTGAATGCACACTCCAGTCCCAAGACTCAAAGTAAAAAAATCTCGCGGCTTTTAACATATGTCTTTCTCCGCCATGTCGTGGCCTTTCAAGACAATGCATATGAAATCAAAGTCATATAATAGCACGATAAACCCTTGATGAACCCATATGGTCAGCAGGACGACAGTACTGATCGAATCAAGGATGTTTTATCGGTTTATGAGAATCAATGAGTTCCTAGCATTGTTCATATATTTTGCATTCTTTGTCCCCAACTCTAAGACAAAAATGAAAATAAAATCATACTTCTTACTCAGTAATACGATAATCATACAGAATTTATAAATGTTTTGTGTTTAGCAAGACGTTGATAAAAAATTAAATTTAAGAATCATTGATTTGGTAACAAAAGACTCAGCATATGACAAAATAAGTTACACAAACATAACACTGTTTCGGCAAGGAGTGTGTCGGTCTAATTATTTGACAACACCAGGGTGTTTCATTAAAAACAAAAGACTAAAAAGTCAAACAGTATTTTGAAGTAAATGATTGAAAGGTGAAAGGAAGCAAAAGGCTGTTGCGATTCTGCAGACGGGTATAACGACTTGCGACAAAAACAGCAGCAAACCAATTTATATATTTCTGTTTTATTTGCTGTTTACATGAAAGGCCTCAAAACAATAAAAACAAATAAAATATACATTTTCAAGGAATCTGGGTGTCAGCGTAGGCACTCTGGGTAACTTCATTAGCTCGCTTTTACAAATCCTCATTAGGAGATATAGCGTTTTGAAATGGTAACAATGGTACCGTGCCCTTACCCGCACATTGACGTAGTCCAAAATTCTCTCTCTCTCTCTCTCTCTCTCTCTCTCTCTCTCTCTCTCTCTCTATATATATATATATATATATATATATATATATATATATAATGTACGTCTCTGTTTATAGGTTTGTTAGATTGTAGTGATTTTCTTTAGTATGGAGAGTCGGTGTTGGAAAGATATTACTCAACCTGGGTATTTAACCGATTTCCAGGAGCGAACGCCATTAAATACAGTATTCATGAGACTTTATGGCAGCATGAATTAATTTTTATTAAATGGACCCTCCTAATTTCTTAACGTATGTAATTTTCTCTATATTTTTCAGGTATCTGTGTTTAGTAATTTAGATAGGAATAATTCTATGTAACAGGTGGTTGGGTATTGGTATATGTATTGGTACGCAACGTCACTTTCTATATTTTTACATTCAGGATCCACAGTAGAGGGCAGATTAGTCGAAGTGTATGTAATCTCAGAAAAACTTAAGTATGTATGTGTATAGCTTCATTTTAGATTCTTTAGACAGAAAGTGAAAAACATATACCCCTTTTTAGATATATTTGCAATACCAGTAAGTAGCGGAATACATTTGGTGAATTTCAAGCCATTAATTCAGAACGAGTTATATTTACAGACAACACATGGACGGACTGAAGGAGGGAGTGATAAAATCCCATGGCACTGAAGCGTGTTCTAGGTCATTATATAGATGTATATTTAAATGGATATGTATATCTAATGATTAGCCGATATTTGACGAACGCAAAAGATAAATACAGTTTTAAAGGTGTGTGCCATTTTGCTAGTCTAGTTGCACTGTGATCGTTAGACTAGCAAATCTCTGTCTCTGTCTGTCTGTCTGTCTCTCGGATCGATGTTGCAAGTTAACCAAGGCTCGTGGTGAAATAGGGGATCTGTGGCTGTTTCTTTCCATGCTCGACATGTGTTCTTCAGTGAATGACAGCTCCATCTGTTGTCATAATCGATCATTACAGTGTCACATTTTGACAGTAGTTCGCGTTGATTACAATAATCCAAATTGCATTTTGTTAACATATTGTACGTTTCATTGTGCTAAATCGCAACTTCTACGATGTTATTGTATATTTTTAACGTTATCATGCATAACAACATCTAATCAAATGAACTGTAAGAATATATGAGAGGAGACTTCGAATGATGCATTGTAGAACGTTGACGTGTGTAATATTAAAAATACGTATATGTGCATGAAATCTAAAATATTGAAATTGCAGTATTCCAACATCACGCGTATCAAATTTATAAAGAAATGTTGGTAGATGTAAAGATGTAGCCAATAATGTAGATCCTCAGACCGCTCCGGTGGCCTAAGTGCATAGGGCGTCCTCCTCGGATGTGGGAGGTCGCGGGTTCGAACCCCGGCCGAATCACACCAAAGACTTACAAAAATAGTACTAGCAGCTGCCTCGCTTGGCGCTCAGCATTAAGAGATTAGTGTTAGGATTGGTCGGCCTGGTTTCGGGATAATGTGACTGGGTGGGAGGACATAATGCTACATGCCTGCGGCATGATGCCCCAGTGCTAGTTATCACTATAAACTCTCACACTGCAGCGATATGACTGGAAAATTGTTCAAGCTGCGTTAAAAATCCAAATCGCACACAGATACACACACGCACACATGCATCATCAGAGCTGGCAAGGGTCCTTCATTTATAGGAGTGAGATGATGATCGTGGAGGGAGAGTGGTTTAGCCCCTTGTTCGGGCGCTTTGGGCGAAACTCTAATGGAGGGTTGGGAAGGGGGAAGAGTCCCCCTTTCCCTGGAAGCCAGCGCATTCTAATTACATTAGATAGCTTTTTAATACTACTCATGGCTTGTTTTTGAATAACAATATTTTTGCATACTTTGTTGCTACTGAAACTAATATTTACAGGAAATATGCTAAAAACATGTATAAAATACTCACCATTATAGTTTTAAGAGTTAACATGTTGAAAATACATGCACGAGAAAATTCATGACGAGTATGTGAACAGAATTTTTGTACAGAATACGCGTCACGCGCACTGCATGAGAATTATCAAGCATATGCATCCTACACATAGAAAATGCAACACAGAATAAAGCAAAACAAAATATACAACATATAATAATAGAAAATGAAAAATAGAATAATGCACAATAGAATATACAGCATATAATAATAGAAAATACATTTGTGGAATTATGCTGGTAGACACCTCCATAGACACTAACCGATGAGTGAAATTTTTACTTTGAAGTCGGCAGATACAGTAGCTTTCTGATTTGAGTCAACAACAACTAGTCAGTCAGTAAGTACATGTATATGTATGTACTGTTCCTAACAGGCACTGGTCAATACGTGCGTCGATCTTTAAAGACCAACATGAACTTTTTATTATCTTATTATTTACTAGTTTGACTTCATCTTCCAACTTGGTCCTGATTAACGTAAAGGAACTGAATGCATAGACAACATGAATAGATTGCTACAGTAACCAAACTGAAGAGACTGAATATTTGCGACAACTCAAATGTTCATAATAAACGGGAAATAATTAGGAATTACAGTTGATGAAGCCGATACCGCTGTCTTTCTCCTCTGTCTAGCTTGAAGAAGATACATACGTTCACCCAGGGATATCTTTTTAAAACCAGAATCCAGGTATTAATCGATGCTAGTACAATTAGAGATAGTTGTAAGCCGGTTGTGTTATTAAACGAGGCTTATTAAGTTATGGATATACAAGGCGGTATTGATAGATTTGATGTGTTTAGCTTATGCATAATAGAGTACAAGTTTTAAAAAAAAAAAAAGAAAAAAAAAAAAGCAGTAAACAACGAAACTATGAAGATGCCTTGCATCTACGAAATCTAACCCGATGTATATAGATATAGATATAATTTATATTTATTACAGACAGTCATTTCACACCTATGTTTGTATAATAGTAGGCATTTCAGCTAATTTCAGTAGATGCTGATGATGACGATACGTGACCTGGAGAAAATTAACCTCAACTGAACCAATAGTCGCGGTATATTGTGGCACTATTTTACAACTTAGCCTTGCACTTATCCAGCAGTTGGAAAGGAAAATAAAGATTTTTTTTTTTCAATCAGCATTTACGTTTTCGGGGGAGAGGTGGGGTGAGTGCTGGGATTTTCTTTCAAGGCAGGATATTTTTCTCTACCTCGGATATTTTTTTCAACTAATGGGTATAATAATGGCTCTGTTTTCTATTGATCTAAGCAAGACTTTTTTCTCTAGCTATTAGAGGGCTAGAATTAATCTTTAAAAGTCCCAGGCCCACAAACTCCCCTCCAGAAACTTAAATGGCCAGTCTCTTAGTAACTTACCTCCCAGACTTCTTACCTGTACTGCCTGTGTGTATTCCTTTAGGCATTTTAACTGTGGATTATTATTGTATCAAATCATTATCCCCTGAGCCAAACAAACAGCTCAGTAGCCCCCCACCGCACACAATTTAGAGATATCACCAAACAGCTCAGTAGTCTCCTACTAAACACAGTTTAGAAATATCACCAAACAGCTCAGTAGTTTCCCCACAGCACACAGTTTAGAGATATCACTAAACAAACAGCTCAGTAGTCCCCCACAGCATACAATTTAGAGATATCACCAAACAAACAGCTCAGTAGCCCCCCACCGCACACAATTTAGAGATATCACCAAACAGCGCAGTAGTCTCCTACTAAACACAGTTTAGAAATATCACCAGACAAACAGCTCAGTAGTTTCCCCACAACACACAGTTTAGAGATATCACTAAACAAACAGTTCAGTAGTCCCCCACAGCATACAATTTAGAGATATCACCAAACAAACAGTTCAGTAGTCCCCCACAGCTCCCAATTAGAGATATGTCATCAAATAAACCGCTCAGTACTCTCCTACTGCACACATTGAGAGATATCAAACAAACGGCTCAGTAGTTCCCTACAGCACATAGAGACATCATCATACAAAGTGATTGGTAGCCCCCCCCCCCAACAGCACCTATTTAGAGATATGTCATAAAAAACAGCTCCGTAGACCCCAACAGCACACATTTACAGGTATCATCAAACAAACAGCTCAGTAGTCCCTTACAGCACCCATTTAGAAATATGTCATCAAACAGCTCAGTAGTCCCCTACAGCACCCATTTAGAGATATGTCATGAAACACACAGATCAGTAGTTCCCTACATCACACAATTTGAGATATCAAACAGCTCAGTAGTCCCCTATATCACACTTATAGAGATATCATTAAACGACTTAGTAGTCCCCAACAGCACCCATTTCGAGATATGTCATGAAACAGCTTAGTACACTCCTACATCACACATTGAGAGAGATATCAAACAAACAGCTCAATAGTTCCCTACTACATACATTTAGAGATATCATCAAACAGCTTCATAGTCACCTACAACACACATTTAGAGATACCAAACAAATATGTTTGTAGGTCCACAACATATTTAGAAATATCATCAAACAACTTAGAGTCCCCTGCATCACACATTTAGAGATATCAAAGAGCACAGTAGTTCCCTACAATACACATTTAGAGATACCATGAAAAAAGTGGTACCCTACAGTACACATTTAGAGATATCATGATAATTGTTTTTCCATAGACCTCAGTACAAATGTTTGGTGAAATAAATATACTTCTTTCATACCTCAGCATGCTTGTCACATACTGTCATAGGGAGTCATGTTAAATTTGTCAACTTCAGAAGGATGGAAGCATGTACTCCATTGCACTTAAGACAGATAACTCTTCTGGAACTAGACAGGGGTAAGAGTTCAGTCACATATACATTTTCAAAAAAAGAAATAACATGATATAGGTATGAATTAACATAATCTCACATGTTGCCTAGAGACTAAACTTTTTTAAAGCTTTACAAAAACTGCAACCCATACATGAAGCACCAATCACTGTCCTGGTTTGTTGTTTATTTCTGAATACATTGTTCTCAATATGTTAAGCTCCCCCCTCTGCTGGGCATGTTCAGTTGGTATGTTATACCTAGAAGGATAACTTTGGCTAATACAGCTCTATCAGTGACTCAAGACTCACTGACAGTACCAATCCTGACTGCCTTGCTTCCACAGAAGGGTTGCTTGAAAAAACTTGTCTATTTGCTCTAACATCCATTGTTTATCCATCTGTTAGCACAAGGTTTTTGTCACTACACATCATAATTGCATGGAGAATTGTCATGAATCTTTACAGAACACATTCTGCCCATGGTCTAGTTGGTCCTAAATGAAAATGTTGCTGCTTGGATCTCCAATATGGCCACCGTGGCAGCCAGTATGAAAATCTTGCTATCACTACCCCTAAATGGAAAATTATATAGACATAGGGTTTTTGCCAGAAGACTTCTTATGATTATGGCTATTATAGTGGCCATCCTGAAATATTGTTATCCTCACAAATGGATAGTGTATCAACATTTGATTTTCACCAATAAACTTCTTATAATGCATGTATCTAGTTGGTTCTAGATAAAAATGGATTGTTCCAGTGGCCTAGTGGTTTGAGCATCTGCCTCGAATGTGGGAGGTTGTAGGTTCTAACCCCAGCCAAGTCAGACAAAAGACTGATAAAAATGGTACTAGCAGCTGCCTCACTTGGCACTCAGCATTAAGAGGTTAGTGTTGGGACTGGTCAGCCTGGTGTCAGCTAGGTAATGTGACTGGGTGGGACAGCATGCTACATGTCTGCAGCATGATGCCCTAGTGCTAGACATCAATATAAACTGTCACACTGCAGACATCATAGCAATATGACTGAAAAATTGTTAAAAACTAATTTAAAAAATCAAATCACACACACACACATAAAAATGGATTGTACATTCATTATTGCTACCATGATGGCTATAGTGAAAGCTTTTGCCACTTCCCCAGAAGGGATGGTCATATTGACATGTGTTTGTCACCAAAAGATTTATAATGATGTCCACTTCATCCTAAATGAGAATTGTGCCAATCTGACATCAAATGTACTCATCATAGCACATAATTTAAAAATCTTGTTATTGCTACAAATTATCAGATAGTTTCAACATTCAGTCTTATTTTGAATTCCTGGAAATTATTTTTATCCAGTAGAGTATCAGTCCCTTCTTTGCTGGCACGTGAGAATAATGTGAGTTGCTCTTACAGTATGCACAGTCTCTCTTCACCATGCATCCAGTCCTGTAGTGGTTCCTCCATCATCAAGTTGCTAACATTCACTTGGTGCAGACACCAAGAATGGTTGAGCCACCATTATAGAGGATTTCAGCTGTGATGGAATCATGTCATGGTGCTTTCCCTCTTTTAAATGTTGCTTTTTCTACCTCTCCTAATTTTGGTTCATTCATGTCAATTTCAGTATCTACAGGTTGACTTGGTTGTTCTTCATATGGCTTTTCTGGCATCTTAACCACCTGTGTTATTCATCTGCTATCAGTTTGTCTTTCTCTCAATTCAGGGTGGTATTTGATCTCTGCTGGCCTGATATCTTCATTCTGAGTTCAAATACTTACTTTTGGTAACTCTTTCTACATTGTGTCTTCCACAGAGGTAGCCACTTCATCCATCCAGTCTAACTTATTTGTGATGAAGCTTCTTTTGATCTCATTGTCAAGAAACTTGTACTCCCATTTCTTCTGTTCACAGGCTGGATGTTGATCTTGTACAATCATGGCTTACTTTTGTCTTTTCTAACATTTCATTGGTCTTGTACAATCATGGCTTGCTGTTTTCTTTTCTAACATCTAATTGGTCTTGTACAATCATGGCTTGCTCTTTTCTGTTCTAACATCTCATTGGTCTTGTACAACCATGGCTTGCTTTTTTCCTTTCTAACATCTCATTGGTCTGGTGCAATCATGGCTTGCTTTTTTCTTTTCTAACATCTAATTGGTCGTATACAATCATAGCTTGCTTTTTGTTCTTTTTTAACATCTCATTAGTCCATCGTGACACTCATCAACCTTGGACAGTATATTTTGCCATTGAAAACCCCAAGGAATCCATCAAACAAATTTTATGTAAAGTAGGGTTAGTCATTGATGCATTGATCACTTGCTTTATTAAGCAATATTGACTCAAACTACCTGTACAAGACAGTATTTATATAAAATGTCCGAAAATTAAAATGTTTGTGTCATCTTTCAACACTTTTGAGTGAAATAAACAAGGGTTTAAAAACTGCCTGTCTTGTTATGCCCACTTTGCAAAGCCAAGCTCTGCACTCTTTTTAAATTCAAACATTTTCAGCTTTCATGAAATAATACTTATTATTCAGCTTGAGATTTGTCAGTATTTTTGTTTTGTAAATAATGGATGGTTGTATGCCTTACATTTTATTTATGTCCTGTTTATAACAATTTGTATGCTACTGTGACATGTTTTGCAGTATATTTATGTACAGTTTATATACTGCTGTGACATGTTGTACAGTGTATTTATGTATATTTTATATACTTCTGTGACACATGTTTTACAATGTATTTATGCACAGTTTGTATACTGCTTTGACACATGTTTTACAGTATATTTATGTACAGTTTATATACTGCTGTGACACATGTATGAAAGACTGCTATTATGATACAGCATAGCTGGTGATATCCAGTTTTAATTCAAAATTAGCTCAAAATCTAAAATTGGGAGCTGTGTTAGCACAGTTGGCAGAGACTTGAACTTGTAATCCAAAGGTAGCAGGTTTGATACCTGTCCTGGCCCATCCAGGTTGTCATCCTCATTGTGTCCTTGGGAAGACCACTTAACTACCATTTCCTCTGCATGATATTGCCAGTAATATGTTAAAAGTACCCTTAAAAACAAAACAAATAATTTAAAATTACAGTTTGCTGAACTTTTTCTTAAGACAGAGTGGGCTTCTTTTTTAAAGGAACAGGTGATGTACATGTATGTATATATGTAACTGTAAACTTTGTTTTCTATATATTATTATAATTATTATTGTTTACTGCACATGTGACAAGTTATTCCCTGTAAACTTTGTGCTAAATAGCAATTTGTTGGGATACCCCCACCCCTACTGCAAAGAATCACATTCCCTATATTTGCTAGATCTGGGCTGATAGTATAAACTGAATTCAGATCTTATCTAGAGCTGTTACAATGAATACCAATTTTCCTGTTTGAATATTCATTGAATGTGTTTGGATAAGATTAAAATGCTACATATTTTTTTTTGTTTACTTTGGTATTTATGGACACGTAACACACATTAACCCCACTCTCCACCAAGATATATTGAACAAGCTGAACTTAGTCATCAGAATTGAGATAAATAACATTTTTAGAGTCTTTAATAGATTATGTTGCAAATCAAAAGAATATAGATGGTTTTTTTTTTTTCATTTTTATCTTCAAACTTGGTATGACCAAAAGCATTCTTTTCTGCTGAAAATGGGCAATAGATTGCAAAAAAGGGTTAAATCTCTTGATTATCTGTTCAGTTAAATGAAAAGACTATCTTAAAAAGAAAATTATGAGGGAAGTGATTTGTTCACAATCAAAATTGCATGGTCATTTGTCCAATTTTAGATTAAATTTGGATACATATTGATTGATATGTAAAGGCTTTGTTAATGTTTATTTGACCTTAATTCTGTACATGTTCTTTGCCAGCTTATGGGGCCCCTGGAGGTGGCTGAGTGGTCTAAAGCACTGCCTTTACCAATCACTGTAATTTCACTTGTCCATGTTGGTTTGAGTCTCGTGTTCTGCCATTGCAGGTATGTGACAAAGCTTGCCACTAGCTTCCCATGGGTCAATGTTCTTCTCGGGGTTTTCCTGGGTTCTTCCTCCACCCTTTAACTGGTTTCCGTGTGAAAAATGGCATTAAACCCAAATCAAGAACAGTCATCAATTAGCTGTGTTTCATGTTATTTTTCAAGAGTGCCTGAATGATAGTGAATAGTAGCAGTGATGCTGTGAGTAATGTGACTATTAAGAATTTTGATACGATGTTTACTTCGTGAGTTGAATTTAAGGTAATTGTGTTGATTTCAAGTTCACATTTTATTATTGAGTTGTGAAATTGAATGTATGATGTACTTACTTACAAGGTGGTTTCACTTTAAGGTAACCTTGGCCTCCATTGACAGCATTACAATGAGGGAATGATTTTTCATGTATTGCAATTCACTTGTTTAGATTGAAAGAAAAGAAACAAGTCGTAAAATTCGATGTGATACAAAATTAAGCTAGTACAGGTAGATCCCATCTGTGCATATAGGAAAATCAATATTTTAAAAACATCTCAGTAATCCTTGTAAGCAGATCAATATAAGTTTTGGTTTATAATGTTTGAATCAGTTGTCATGGAAATTGAGATAAGCTTAATGGTTTAGATTGATTTTCTGTTATTGTTTAATGGCAATTGTTTTTATAATTTACCATTGAATAAAGTCTGGCTTGTAATTAAGTGCAGTTATTTGCTGATGAACTGTATTCATTGTAATTTAACAGAAATGAAGTTGAATAAAAATCATATAAATCATCTGAATTATAGATGGTTGGCATAATTATTAGGAGAGATAGAGGCTCTGTGAGTGGAGGTGTCTTAATTTATATTAAGGATGTTGTATCATTTAAAAGGTCAGAACTGATCTTGAATGCATTAAAATTGAACCAGTATGGTTTCGTCAACCAGTAAAATGCAAAGCCATTCTTAGTTCATGTGGTTTATAGACCTCCATCTGCCCCAAAATAGTTTGTAATGAAACTTTTCAAAGGGAGATAAAGGAATTGATAATAAGAATTCTATATTCTAGTAGACTCAAACAGTTGTTGTTGTTTGGGTTTAATACCATTTTTCAGCACATGATAGGCTATACATGGCTGCCAGTATAACTGGTGCATGACGAACCCAGGAAAACCCTGGTAAGAACCTCAACTCACAGGAAGCTAGTTGCAAGCTTTCTCACATACCCACATTGGCCAGAGGTGAGATGGCAGTGATCGGTAAACATGAGCACTTTAGATCAATGGTGAGTTGACTTGGCTGTCAAGCTTATGGAGTGTGAGGCACTTTGTGCAGTGTATAGGTGTATAGCATGTGTGTTTATATGGCACTAACCAAAGACATCAGTTTTGATATATTCCTTGACTAGTTGATGAGTGGACAGGCACTTGTTACTTATTTTCTATGGGTCTCCAGAATAAAGAACTGTCTATACTCACGTACAAGTCAAACACAACTGCAAACAACATAGATCCTGATCTACCATAGCATAATGTTGTTTGTTCTACTGTTTACACCAAACAAACTGTACAGATCCAGATTTGCCAGTGCATTATGCGACAGCAGATCTGGGTCTGTGCAGTTTGCAGGTGGATTTGACTTATAAGCAAGTACGTACAGTAAAGCGAAAAATCACACACTCGCAAAAATATCAAGATAAAACAGTAAGACAGATAATTACAAATGTATTTGATCCAGTAAATAATGCCCCTCCCCCCAGCCCCCAATTTTATTATTGATGTCAGCACTGTCTTAACCAATTAAGAACCGGCATAATCTCATTAAAATGAAAAATGTAATATTTATGCGGGGGACCGCAGCGGTGGGCTTGTGGTTAGAGCGTCCGCCTCTGATGTGGGAGGTTGCAGGTTCAAACCCTGGCCAAGTCATATCAAAGACTTATAAAAATGGTACTAACAGCTGCCTTGCTAGGTGCTCAGCATTGAGAGGTTAGTGTTAGTACTGGTTAGCCTGGTGTCAGGATAATGTGACTGGGTTGGACATTGTGCTTCATGTCTGTGGCATGATGCCCCAGTGCTAGACATCACTGTAAACTGCCA
>JAECUM010084288.1:0-29511 GCA_016617855.1 Megalonaias nervosa | reverse complement strand
CGAATAAAGTCCAGGTGCTTTCATAAACGTTACGTTCTTTTAAAGAGATTCAAAACTCATGAGCACACAGTATCGCTGATTTTTAGGTGCTGTTCGAATGAGCTTTTCTCGAATCTGTCGATTGATATTTGCTAGTACCCACAACACATTCCAATATTTGGCTAAACGAGGACGGAGTCCCTTTCATTTGCCTTTTCTGGGGGGCCTTGGGAGGAGAATGGTGTGCACTTCTTGGGGGGTGACATATTTTCTTTCAGGAGCAAAACATTACTGAAGTGAATATCCTCGCCTGCGTCTTTTAATACTGGAATTCATCTCCACTGATTATTGGAACGTCATATCAACTTTATGACAGGCGTCACTCGACGTTAAGGTGTTTTCAGCAGACTAAATCCTGACAGTTCTTGTTTGCATAAATCCAGTATACTTTGTAACACTCGCGTTCTGTCTTGGACTTTGGTCTTGAGTGTCGCAATTTTTAGCGGCAGTAGCTGAATCTAAAGAAGAAGAAAATGTCGTCGCTTTCGGAATATGTTTCTATTTTTCATCAAATTAGAAAAGATACATGTTAAATCGGATTTGGCAAGCATCATGGCCAGCAACGAAGTAGAAAAGGCTGGAGAAAATGTCACTCAGGCACGTGGTTTTCGAGAGTACGCTTGGGTCCGTGCGGCAGTGCCTCTCTTTCTGGTAGGATCTGTTTTCTTCCTTGTTTGTTTTTTTTTTTCTGGGGGTGTGCAATGTTTGTGGTGATCTTTTCTAATTTGGATATCTTTTGGGAGACTATTTTTTCTTGGTGGCTATTGGGCATTAGAATCCCATTTTAAGAGGGAACGAATGGTGACACCATCAAGAGAACAACTACCCCCAGCTCGCAAAATGATCTTTTTAGTTTGTATCGATTCTCGGATCTGCCGGTTGTGACCAGACCGCTTTATATTTGTGAAGAATTTGTTTGGTTTGATGACGACTGTGGATCATGCGTTGAAGTAATTGACGTGCTGCCAAAGTAAACCAACGTAAAACTTCTCTGAGACTGGCTTCTAACAAATGGACACGAATTTGTGCATTTTGTCGCGATCCTTCTAAATCCCCTCGGTTTTGAGGGTGATAGGCAGAAGACTTAAATTGCTGAATGCATAATTCATGCATAACGTACTGTAAAATTCCTGACATAAAATTTGATCATCATCCGATTGGACAGATTTAGGTTGGACCAGTTGGGTGAAAAAATTGTATAAGTGTACAAAGATCTACAGTATCTACAAACATTACTTTTAATTCTAGACAATAAAAATGATTCAATATATTGTTCTAAGTCTTTTTCATCCCTAACTAAGAATTTCCTGCCTATACAACTTAGGAACAATAATTTGATAGCTAACTCGTCACCAGTGGGTACCTCAGGTGGTCACCATTTTCTCATAAGGACCCCATTTTTAACAATATAACAAATAGGTACATCTGTGGCATCGATTTCGCTAATAGCCATTTGAAACAAACATGAGATCTCAAGATCCTTTTCCTGTTCGACCACAAGTGATTGTCGTTTGACACCCTGATTAGAACAAAGAGAATGAGTAGTAAAAAGAGGATCACTGTGACCAATATCTTTTGATCCATACTAGCAACAAAAGTGACCTCATTAAAAGCCTGCCCAATACAATTGTCAGCTAAAGGAATAATGCCTTGATCAACATCATTCTCAAGAGCTTTGTTTGCCGTTGTTCTAGTAACTGCAAAAGCTGGGTATAAATCAGGGATTTCATTTTCAATAGGACTGACGTCCTGATCCAAATAAGGCTTGTCAGTTACAACTGGATTAACTGCAAACGTATCTCCAGATAAATGATTGCCTAGTAATAATTGAATACTCTCGATAGGTAAAGACGTCAATGTTCCGACTGTGGCAGTTCCTGAGACTAAATCTTATGAAACGGAGAGGAACATTAAAAAGGGTCACTCTACTTCATGAAGAAGAACACTCATTAGAAGAAAAAGGCAAAGTGCTTAACAATAAAAGACTCTGAGAAGATCATGTGTTCCTTAAACTTTTAATAGGGATAGTTTCACAGAATCACTAATAAGTAATACAGAACCTTTCGACGTGAATGGTTCACAATTCTGCATAATAAAATCAGACTGGGGTTTGTTGGACCCTACAAATGTATTGCTTTCCTAATAAGTAGGTCTGCCTGTCATTGCGTATTTTCAGTACAGCCTATATCAAATAAGTACTGATATTCGATGACTTTTTCTTAATCTGAGGAAATACATACTATAACAAAATGCAATGTCGTCAATCAGCCAACTTACAGCAAGGTATTCACTTTGATATTAGTGTTTATGCCGTTACAACGAATATGTATTTTGTGTTTGATGCTCGGTTGATATACAAGAACATTCAGTTTGAATTAGTTATGTTTAAGGTACCATGATAAATAACGAAGTAGAAATACTTTGTTTCTAATTTTATAGCTGTGAAAATCTAGACAAACTAGAAAAAGAAAGCATCTAACCTAACTAGACTAGCTTTCAGTGGTAGACATAATAATACCACTCCTACCTATAAAAAGCACAGAAACTATCTTACAAGCCAGAGAAACGAAGTGTTTAAAGGCACACCTCTATTTTTTTAACCTACAGTCAAACACATGAAGACAGAGAAATATTTTGGCAATTTGACTAATATCTCTTTTCTAGATTGTTGGTGGTAGTCCTGAAAAGGGCTGTTTTGTTGGAGGGGGTTATGGTAATCTCTTATCGTCTAAGGTTGCGTCCCCGTTTGACTGCAAGCTTTCTCATAGGATAGGGTCTGCTTCTGCGGAAGGAGAAGAACTCTTTCGTGTCCACATGGCAGTCCACAAAAACTCTGTCTGGTTCCTGCTGTTTTTGCTGCTGCTGCTCTCTCTGCTGTTTCTGAAGTCTGTACTTCTCGGTCCATTTTTCTTGTTCCTTGTTGATTTCGTCTTTAAACGCCTCTTCTATCAGGTCTTGGGGCACTTTTAACATCCTGACATTTTCAATCTCATCAGGCTTGGGTATCAGGTTTTGCCTGACACGATGTAAATTCTCCTGGGCTTCGTTCAGCTTTGCTAGTCTTGAACACATCTACATAGGTGGACAAGTCAGCAAAGGATGGTCAGACTGGAGACCGCCTCGCTTTATAGGGCTCAAGCGCGGACGCAATAGAAAACATCCCGACGATGTTTGTGGGTAGGAACACTATAGCTTATCTCATGGTGAGGAATAGAGAGAAGTCAAAAAGCATATATCCACAGTGTTCATTTTTGAAAACAAACCACTAGCACCTTTTTCAAAAAATAACATTTTATTTAACTAACAAACAACCAACACATAATATAACATCAATTCATATAATATCAAAGAACATATTTTTAACAAGGTTGACAACGTTGTGAAGTCAAGTTAGACTTCCATTGATGGAGGTCATTTGGCAATTGATGTACACCACGTTTCCTAGCTAAAGACAAGAGATATCCATAATGGTCACAAAACCATCGATCTACTTTTTCATCTTTTCTAGAACAGTCATGATCAAAATAAGTCACTAAATGTTCTAAGGGATATCCAAGACTACGTTGATGAAGAAAATACACACAATATTGTCCACACACCACATAATCTGTGCCTTGTAATTTCACATCATTGAAGCGAGTCGTCTGGGCATTTCTTCTCATAAAGTCGATCATGTCGTCTTCCAAAGGTGGTAATCCATACGAATCAAAATACTCCACACAGGCATCGTGGGGAAAGTAGACGGCTACCCAGTGGGTTCCTGAGATTACATAAGCTTGATGGTCTTGAGGTTTGCGATGAGGAAGTTCATCTTTAGCGCACACGACAGGATTCCAAGAAGCGGTGTACGAACTGTTTTTGAAAAGGTAATAAGGTTCAAAGGTATTCATTTTTGTGTTGTTTTTTTATATTTTTCTTGTTTCACAGGTAATTATATATCATCAATTTAATTCTGACTTTTTGCTTGAAAATCACTGTCAAGTAATTGTCTCTTCGTTTCGTCTCCGTACTCTGGGCCAAAAGAGATTCGATGCGATGGATCTCTAGAGCAGTCAGTGGAGGGGAGGAATGATCACGAAAGTCTTTATACCACTTATACAACAATACTTCTTCCGAGATGAGACCCCAAGCTTCCTCCAGATACTCGTCCAATTTTTCTTCTTGACTAATCATTAGGCATTTATCGTGTTGATTTTGACTGGGATGATCATTTTGACTTCCATAGCAATCTTTTTTGGTCAACACTGTAATTTTTTCCGCCAGATGTTTAGCAAAACAGGACATTAAATGATCTTCTTGTTCTGGCCATCTGGACATGACCATGTCCTCTTCGTCTTTGTCTTTTTTGGTGGATGGTTCTGCTTCCACCGTATACTCCCGTTTCATTTCCAAAGATTCTTCATTACTCAGAGAGGATCAGAGTCTTCCATTGCTTCCAATAGTCTAGAATGACTTCTCTCAAACTGCTGATTTTTATCGTATTATCAAATTCGGCATACAAGATGACGTTCACAGTCTCGGTTGGAGCTATAGCAAACTGAAGTTTCACACGAATCTGGCAGGATTGTATAGAGTGGAAATGTCCCTCGTCGCTGCCTTGGTCTGGAGTGAAATCAAAGGCCCGCGAAGCGTAACCTCCTGCATAATCGTCGTACGAAATGCCGTGACTGCTGTTGGCCCCTCACTTTCCGGTAGCTTCGTACAGGGACAAGTACGATCTCAAGTAATTCTGCTGCTTAAAGTCAGGTTCGAAGGGTCTGGTACACAAGGTCTTGCCATCCTGACTGACTTCGATTCTGGACACCAAAGTGCTGAAAGTTGAAAGGAATTTCCTTGTAGGCTCCGTTGAAGGCTGAATTCAGGACGATGCCAATGATTAAACGCTTGGGTAACTGTCCGTGGAACAGATGATCTTTGATCATGGATTTGTGTCCATTGGGAATGGTGAAGGTTTTCACTTCGACGCGTCGTATCGGATACTTGGCGGTCGTTCTGCTGAAAGTGTGACTGATGTCGTTTCCCACTTTAGGTAACATTTCCACGCGACGTACGTAGAGTCGGGCGTCTTAGAAATGGAAAGCAGCACTGCTTCGATTCAATCTTAGACGGACATCCACTCCGTTCAGCAAATACTCCTCTTGTAACCACATGTCCAAATGCAAAGGATCCATCAGTTCTAAACTATGGCTTAGTTCGATTTTCTCTTGACGTTCTATAAATCCAGTATTGTCTTTATCTAGCTCGTCGAACTGACCCGCTCTGTTAGATTTCCATATCACGCAGGCATCCAGATGGGTGTTCTTGGCCTCTTTTTCGTACGTCAAGAGATTTTCTAGGTACGCTCGATAAGGGTAAGTATCCATGCTGCTGCTGACTAGTTTGTTATTCAAGTACAATTCCACTTCGTTGAACAAGGAATGCATGAAATTGTTGACGTGGGCTACATTATCTCCGTCGTCTATATTGCTACCGTTCGTTTCGGTTACTTTGACTTTCAAGTACAAGTAACTGCTATTCAGATCGATGTAATCCTTGGGCTGTCCTTTGATGTCAAACTCAATGGGAGCTAAATTCGTCAAAGAGGAGACGGGATGGAATTCTACCCATTGGATTCTTGCATCATCATTACGGTGGGTGGCATGGCAAACAGATCCAGTTCCCACTTGGAACATGCGCAAGACTCTCGGTACATCGTTTTTTCTCTCTGTTTTTAATAATCAAAAACGTCTAATTCTCGGACGGTTCTTCTTTTCTTGGTCGTCTTCCTAGCTCTGGGGGTGTGCAGTCCTCTGGAGGGGTGTCTTCTTCGTCGTCTCTTTCTGCCTTGTACTTTTTGCTGTGGGGGGTATGCCTGACTCGGCAGCGTCTAGGGTATTTATAGCAGTTTCTCGTCGACCCAAAATATCTTTGCCCGTTTGAAGCAAGACATTTTTGCCTGCTCTCTGGAAAGCTACTTTGGGGTTTTGTTTGTCGATGATGACATTTTGGAGAAATTCTTTGCCTTGCGTCAAAGCGGCATCTTTCAAGGCGTGCAATCCTCCTGTCACCATCGGTTTAAAAACGGGGGCCAACGAACCAAAGGCCGATTTCAGCATATCTCCTAACCATGTCCACGTTGTCGAGCGACTCCTCGGTACACTGGATACATGACTTACAAGTCGTTAGAGAATCGTTTTCGAAAATGGAGTTTCACCGTGACTTTTCCTTTGGTAAATGGAATATTTTGTCCCAGATCTCCTTTTATAGTAATGTTGACACTGTCGAAATAGGACGTACTGACGGGCAAATAGTGAGGATTTACAAAGTCGCAGTGAACGTGATAGGTGTTTCCACCTTCCTCCTCAGCGACCGTGGCAGAATCCACTTTGAAAGGAATGACACACAGTAACGGCAAGGAGATGTGTCCCACCACGTTGTACTCCACCACATCGAAGAACACAATAATCAAATTTAATCCTTGGTTCAGTTCTACAGGGAATCGAAAATACTGCCCAAAATCCAAGTTGTTTTTAATGAGTGGGATGTCTTTACCATTGGTCATCTTGAGGTCTCCACCCAAAATGTCAAACAATTCAGGACAAAATGTAATGCCTAACAGTTTGTCTCTCGAAAATGTCATGAGCAGGCGACGAGCTATACTATGGTCCTAGATGGTGACTTCACCAATTCTCTCCAAGGCTTTGCCAAACACTGCATTGAACCTAGTAGCAATCGTGTTCACCAGATGTTGACCACTAAAATAATAGCCTGGCGAAATGTTCAACAGATATATGTACTGTGGAGTATGAGGGACACTGGTCGTTTATTAGAGAAATCTACAGTTGCACTTGGTCGTCCATAACTTCGACCGTGAAAAAGTTTTGATTTTCAATGACATTTAGGACTCGTGTAGGGTGGATCATTTCCACCAAAGCCACTTCCCAATGGGTTTTTTGATCCAACTGGATGGCCTGAGGTAATTTGGCCGTTCAACAGCATAATGTGTTTTTGGGAAACATATCCATGGAACTGTTACTGGTTAACGTTAAGTAAACTTGGTTAATCATAATTCCAGAGTTCTGCTGTCCGAGGGGTCACTGGAGGTCAGAGGAGTGTCTAAAAAAGGATTGTTGTTGTTGTTTTGGTGGTGACTGTTGGGAGGGTGACTGACGTTGGGCGCAAGGCTTCCGTTGTTACCGTTAGAGTATTTCAGGGAAGGATTGGGGAGAAGGTAACCGACGCAACTGCTCAGTAAAATGGTCCACAAGTTTTGTCTCCTTGTTGCAAACTCAAATTGGCAATGGCAGCACCGATGACACAATACACCACAAAGATTTGGCAGAAAAAGACGATTTGCGTTTTAGGCACACATTCTCCACACCACACTCACAAGAGTTGCTTTTGTAGATCTTGCAAAGAAGAAGAACTCGGTGAAGGAGTGGTCGCTGCTGTGGTAGCGGTTGAGGCTGTGTTGAAGGGCATGATGGTCACTTCTTTTTATAGTCGATGACTTGCGAAGCGTCGATCCAAGAATCAAAGTTCGGCAGATATTCTTTCCAACGCACTTTGACATCTTTGACACGTCGTTTTCCCACTTTATGGGTTCTATGATCGAGAATGCTTTCGATGTCGTACACTTCGTCTTCTGTTTTGGTCACGCGTTAACTCGGGCAAGTAAAACTTTCCTTTTAACACTTCTCCGTTCATATCTTCCAATTTATAGACGGTAGGATGACGGCCACGCACTCGTCCAGTGACTCGAAACAATTCGGTGGTCCAGTTGAGTAAGTAACCTTGTCGAAAGTGCTTTTGGTTTTGCCAATGCGCACCCATTCTCCCGCAGTCAACACTTCACCTTTCTTGGGGACAGCCACTGCCCGGGACGTACCAAACAAGCGCACAAAGAAGGTCACTTCGTTGTCGAGAGTCACTTCTTGGTGGCACATCCGATGCTCCGATGGTAAGATTGTATGCTTGGACCAGGCGCGGTAAGACGTCGATGTACTTGAGAGTGTGTTGATGCGTAAAATATTTCCACATGCGTTATTTCAAGGTGCGTGAAAACGTTCCACGGTGCTGGGTTTGGTTTCGGGATTCTCGGTGGTGAAAAAATGAATGTCTCGTTTCTTAATCTCCTTTTGGAAAGCTTGGTTCAGAAATTCGGTGCCATTGTCTGTTTACCATCGAAGAGGGTGACGACCACTTTGTGTCAACGCCAGTTTTTGGGCTCACACTAACTCAGTGCTCGATTTGGAAGTCAATGGTACGACCCAGGGAAATTTGGAAAAGACGTCGATGACACAAAACAAATATTTGCTTCCACGATTGTAGGTGGCCAAATGAGAGACATCGGCTAAATCGGCTTGTCATTGATGATCGATGTCCTCCACTCGGGTGCGACTTCTGGAACATTTTCGTCGAATGGGTTTGTGTAAGGTGTACATGGCTTGTTCTTGCAACCATCGTTGCATTTGAGGTACACGGACACTTTTCAGTCGGGTTTTGGTAGCACGATACAATTTGTGAACTCCTCCTTAACCTGCAGCATGGGATGGATCGTAATAAATGCTGGCTAACACATTCTCCAACAGGACTTTTTTTAATAAGTAACCCACTCTTCACGGATGTTACTCTTTTTTTCGTGTGGTATTCCATCCATCGCTTGTAAGGCACTAAAGCCAGTTTTCATCCTTCCATCAGATTCCAAAGGTCACGTCTGAGATCTTTTGACTCCAGAGGCCCGTTATATCTTTGAGCCATTTGTGAAGAAGCTTCAGTCATGATCCTGTAATCATTGTTCCCAATACTCCTTTCACCAAGGGTGCTAACAATAGGTGCATAAATCCTCTG
Source organism: Megalonaias nervosa (assembly GCA_016617855.1). Classification (NCBI taxonomy): domain Eukaryota; kingdom Metazoa; phylum Mollusca; class Bivalvia; order Unionida; family Unionidae; genus Megalonaias; species Megalonaias nervosa. The sequence goes on along the minus strand of JAECUM010084288.1, from coordinate 20,643 downwards.
CGTTGTACCAACATCTTTTTCTTTTGACGGATTGGTATTTGCATTTGGACCATTTGGCGAAGAACGTGTCCGTGCTTGGCTAAGCATTCTTTCTGATGTTGAAACAAAGGTATCGTTCCTTTCAAGACATTCGGACAACATTCGCACACGGTACCGATGACGTCTTTGTAGGCGGTTTGAATGAGTTGTTTTCGTATGGGTTGCAGGTGCTTTGGACAGGACTGACAACATGTCCCAATGTCTGGCTAAACGAGGAGGCAGCCCTTTCCTTTTCCTTTTTTTTTTGGGGGGGGTAGAAGAGGGATGACTTCTGGAGGGTGACATTTTTGTTTGTCCTTCCGGAATGTATAAAGATCGTACAAACCCTGCAAGGAATCGGCTGATAAACGAAAACTCAGAAAGCAAGTCACTAAGACACACACCACACGAAGATACAGTGCTCTTAAAAAGTGTTTGTATTCCACCACATCCGAATACTGTCATTGACTTCCTTCCATGGAATCTGTTGTATAACGAGTGGTAAATGTTGTGGAATGGTAGCCAGTTTTTTATCTCTTTTTGTCGGAGATAATAAATGTCCTTTTTGCAAGGAACTGATCGTACTCCGTCGACGTATCCAAATAGTTTAGTCACTAGTTCACACACAACACGTCGCACAGACGTTTCCTCTTGAAACAAGATATATTCGTGTAAAAGATTTTATCAACCCTCTATCTCTTCCTCTGGAATTCGGTGCAGTATGGCTAGCCTGTAAGAAGTAGGATGAGTAGCAACCAAAGTCTTCTGGTTCTCGTCCAGTTGAACAATGTCTGATCACTGGAACGCTTTCAAATGAATCAGTCCTCTTATAGCATTTAGGTACCAGTGGTTCAAACACTGGTGACGTAACGGATGCAATTGTTCTTTGCGTTTCACTTGTATTTTGACAAACTCTCGGTAAATGCGTTCTCTCAACTCTAGAGGTAAACCACAAGTAAAGTATCCATCCAGAGATTACTGAGATCGTCCCACTAAAGGTAGGTAGTGACAGTGCGGAGCCCATCGAGCATGTTCCAGGTAAGCGAAATCTTTCTGTTCCCACTGGTGAAGTGACACACCGCAATGAAACACTTGACTTTATCAGCTACGCCCAAGTAGATAAATTTGGTTCTGGCTAATTCTTCGGGGGTAGGTCCTCCCAGATATTTAGGCCACTTTCCTTGGAAGGTTTGGAAACGACTTTCAAAGTCGCAGTATTCAGGTAAACGTACAGGGAACGAATATTCTTCTTTCACGGGTTCATTTTGATGAGGGTACAGTGAAATCCGCAGTAGTTTTGCTCACTTTTGGATGACATCCGTCGGGTGGTAGTCGCATGGTTTCACGTGGAGGATGACATTAACAATGAAAACCAGTAAAGTGATAAGGTGTACGATAACGAGTGGCATCGCTTTCGCATCAGTCGGGTTGACACCCACATCATCCTTTCCGTGGTAGTTATTGCATTAGTAGTAGTCACAGCAAAGTTCCCATGATGTGGTACTGAATCACTGAGGTCACAACTTACGGCATCCCTGTCATCGCAAGGCACAGCATCTCACGCCACTTGAGAAGCACCGAACTTGAACGGTGTTGTCTGTTTAAAAGTATTCATCTTCCTCGCTTGGTGATTGTAGTTACAATGAACTATTGGCTTTGGTCGTTGTCCCTTTTTATATGCTGATCAATATCGACGTGTTCGTACCGTAAAGTGAAATGGTTGGGAAGCCGCACTCGCTTCTGGTACACGATTTGATACACTTTTTCCAAAGGCCGACTGACGATTTGGTGTGTGGCTAAACGTACAATATTGTGAGGTTGGTAGGTGGTCACTTTAAAATCTTTAACCTATCCAGACTGCAATGCTTATTTCAATACCCGAAAGTTCGCCACTTGACTGGTGCGATAATTGAGAGTCAATCCTTTCACTTTACACTCGATGTGCACTTCTCCTTGGGGGTCCCGGTATTCGCAGCCGTAATTTTTAGGACCGCCACTAGCAAAACTTAGAATCTTGTAGTCGGAGTGCTTTTCCGTCCAGGCTCCTAAACGGTCTCCATCGAGTTTAGGGTAACGACGATCACCAGGTCGCTGAATGTAAATGCAACTGTCCGTGTCTAAATACAGCACACGATCTCCTAACATTTCTAAAGCTTCGTACAATGTTAAGCTAGCATGGGCTGTCACTTAAGCCGCAATGATGACATTTCCAAATTCGTCAGCTTCTACAAAGTCCAGTTCTTTTTCGTAATTGACTAAGATCAAGTCCTTACGAAGGACGTCCACGTGTTTCATGTATTAGGTTTTGTCGTGAATCATCTGGAAGTAGCGGGAAGGGTCGGACAAATACTCCGTCTTGGGTAAATACGGTCATTGCTCCATTTTGCCCCACAAGCAAGTTAACTTCACTTTGGTAAACGATCGCCTTCCTTCGTTTTTCTCCACATGGTCTAAAGTGATGTCTTCCTACTCCAAGTATTTCTTTTTGAATTTCTTTTGGTCTTCGAGAGTCTGGCACCAGGAAGAATAGCCGCTGGCTTCTTGTTTCAGTTTCAAAAAGGCTCGTCAACCTTGTGGTACTGTTCTGTCTTGGGAAAGTGGCAAAATTCCTACACTTCTAATAATTAGTATGCTTGGTCCAGAGCTTTAAACAGTTCCACGCTGACCAGAGTTCCCGACAAGGCGCGTTCTTCCTGGGTGTGCTCACAAGGTTGGTATTGGTTGCACGTTTCGGCACAAGTACGGCACAAAGGAAACATCAGATTTCCTTGGCAATGATGAGGTAAAACGGATGGTACAAGTCCGTGGGAGGCAAGACTTTGCATTTAATCAATCCTTCATATTGTCGAATGTTGTCCACGTCGATGTGTTCCGTCAGCAATTGCGGATGCCCTGCGGGAAAGTGACAACAATTGCACACGTAAGGATAGAGCGAACACACGTCCAAGTATTTGATTTCTTCTCCTTTCTTCTCGTCAGCGTGGTACAGCAAACAGTTAGCATTCGTCCGTCCTCCGTACAAACTATCCCATGGGTTCAGAGGGTGCACCAGCTTGTAACGTTCCACTATACGTTTAAACTCGGAATTGGTTTTCAAAAGGTGACCGTTCCCACATTTCCACCACTTGGTATCCTTGCTGTTCTAACTTAAATCGCCACTGACAAGTGGCCTGGTACAAGTCTTCCATGGTCAGTTGTAAAAAATGATTTTTAGTGTCACGTTGAGGGTAACAGATGGGATATCCGTGAAATAAGCACCCGTTAAACTCGTACACGATCTTGGGGTTTTCTAAGTCCCAGCCATCCACCGAATACGTCCCGATGGTGTTTTCGCCTCCTCCGTTTCGGGGATGTTGGATCCATTTGTCTTCCTTGTCGCACAAGTAATGTAGCCCGCGTAGGGCTTTGACCGAGTATCGACGTTTGACAAAGTTCGTCGTTTGAGGGCGGATGACAGCCAGGGTGTTTTCAGGCATGAATCGTTTGCGGTACACTGAGGAACACGCTTTAACAATGGTGCAGGCCTTTTTCAAAAGATGGATCCCTTCGTGCTCTATGAACAGTTCTCGAAATTTTCCACAGCAACGCCGTAAAATGTCCACGTCGGAAAGACAATACTTTAACATTTCTTCCTGAAAGTCGAAAGGGTCCGAGGCGTGAGAAGGGTAGCAAGCGTAGAAAGCTGTTCTTTGTTCGGTGAGCATGTTGTCGGGACCGTAGTAGTGAGCATCAGGCAAATGGGATAGAACGGCGTGTTGACTGGATTCAGTTCTGAAAAAGTCCGCAAAATAGCCTCTGGCCATTTCTGTCATTCCAAACGTTTTAGACGTTCGATTCAAAGGCATGGCCAAGTGACTCATCAAATCTTTAAATTGTAATTGTCCCACTTGCATGGAGATGATTTTGGCTCCGTTCAAAGTCACTTTAGGACGTTCGGTACTTTGTTCCGTATAGTACTTCAGAAGGAATTGTCCATCGTATCCCGAGAAATTGTGAGCCATCACAGTGGTATAGCGATGACAATCTCCGTAAAGTTCGATGGGGTCTAAGATCCACTGGGCGAAATCGGTCAGCGTGTTAGGTCCCCGTAAGATTTGTTCACGTCCTCCAGGAATCTTGCTGCAGTGAGGGCAATGACTAAAGATAGATTCTTGGATGTACTTTTCGCACTCTCGGTGCGCCACGCAGAAATTAGGAATGTGAATGCTAGTCTCTTGCATGCATTCGAAATCGAAAACAATGAAAATGCCTTTCTTCTTATGGTCATCTTCTTCTTCCTCCTCCTCCTGTTGGGGTTGGTATTTTTGAATGTAGCATTCGTGTTCCAAGTCCACGATTTGGCGACAAATGGGACAACGTTTCTTTCCTGAACAAACGTGCGCATAGGCACTGTTGGTATCTATGACTTGTCCACATGTAGGACACAATCTCAGGAGATGACAAGCACTTTTCTGCTCTGAACCTTGCGTCTTCAGATGTTGTTGGTAACAGGTAGGGCTGACAAAAGTGGGCTGACAAGTTGGGCAATGCACTCTTTGTTGTCCTTCTTCAAGACAGGGTTTAGAGACCAAACATCCCTCACATTTCGATCCACAATGCTTGTCTTGCTCTCGATTGTTATAGCCATAGTCACATTTCTCACAGTAATAACCATATCCCAGGAATGCGGTGATACTGGTAATGGCATCGAAATGTTCATCATGATGATAATCGTGAATGTATTTCCTGTCTTTGAAATTTTTGCCTCGAAACAACGGAGGTCGCGCACTTCTTGAGGGTGTACTTTCAAGGCATAGCGTGGAGCTAAGACGTCTTGCAATTTTTGCATTTCAAGAATGCCACAGGGTGTGTCTTTAAATAACCCCGCTTGCTGTAACAGGAGTTCTACTTCTCTTTGTTGTTTGACTGGGTCCGATTTTCGAATAGTTTTCCAGGCTCTTTTCCATTCTTTCGTGTCGTTCTTGTCGGCATACGTTCGTCCCACCACGATAGCCCTGGCTAAACACATCTGGTCTTGAGGACTGTTAATTTGAACGAGGCTCTTTTTGGTCCTGTGAAGTTTGTCGACCAATAACACTTTTATGCTTTCTCCGGTCCCTTTGGGAAGAGAAACGTGGTCACGTACAGTGTCGATTTTCCATCGGTGATGTAAAACTTGTCGTTGGATTGCTGCACGTGTTGAATCTTGTCGATGACTTTGGAAGGTGTCAATTCTGCCGGGCCGCTAAACTCAATTCAAACGGGGGACTTCAAACTGTCGTGATAAATGGAAAATCTCAAGCGATCGTCTTCTTTGGCTTCACATTGTCGTTCCAGCGTTGTTAACAAAGAATCCCATATATTGGTGATGAACTATTTTGCTTTCTCCAACGGTACGTCGGACTTGAAATCTTTAAATTTCACCGTGTACGTGTAGGCTGTGGTTCTAAATTTTCTAGAGGAGAGCTTTTCCGTCTCTCGAATGTGATAGCACTTTTCAGGGGTTACTGGTGGTGGACTTCGGTTTGGTGTAGACTCTCTGGGTCTGGATTCTGCCTCATTCATGTCATCTTCGAAATCGCTGGCATGAATTTTGAGCCAAGACTTCAGCTACTGTGCAAGGCGATAGGTCACGTTTCTGCCTCTTACTTTCTTCTCCTTTCTCCACGAAATGATGCGATCGTTACATCTTATGTGCAAAAAGTCAAATGAATACATTTTAAACACTACGGTCCCCTATATATCAATGTAAGGTCAGTGTCTTTCCTATGGAAAGGGTCAGTGCCTTCCCTCCAAGTATTCATTTCACTCTCAATACGACCAGAAAGACGGAAGAGCCAACACATATCGAACTTCTGATCAGAGCTTTGCGAGGTGTCATACGAATGTTTTCTTCAGAAAAGCCGACGGACTACTCCCCCTCCTTTCGCAATAAAAGTCAAGATACTTGCTATATCTGTCAGAAGAAAGGTCATTGGTCTTCCTGAATGTCTACAACGTCAAAAAAGCAAGACAAGCGTGAAAAGAGACAAAAGTTAAGATACCTGTTATCATTGTCAAGAGAAAGGACATTGGTCTTCAGACTGCCCTAAGAAACAACAGGAGCAGAAGGAAGAGAGGGGTTTAGAACAGGAAGAAGGGTACACACCGAACAGGAAGAACCCAGACACGTCCAGAAAGAGAAGTGAGAGAAGAAAAGAAGACTAGAAGAAAGTGAGGAAGAAGAGGAGGAAAAACCTGTGATGGTAAAGAAATTCAAAAAAGGAGAGAGCAAACAAAGACAAGGAAGAAATCTATGAACTTTTTAAAGTGATGTGTTGTGAATTGTACATTTGTACAAGATAATATACCAGAAAGAAACACGTGTCTCTTGGTTTTGATTTTTTAGAATAAAGACCTACACTTACGCACTCACACACATCCATCATGGGGAAAAAAGGGATTTTGAGTTTTTATTGATTTTGGCAAATGAATACTATCTCTTTTCGAAAGATGTTGGTGGCCCTGAAAAGGATCATTGGGTGTTTATTTTTAAAACAAACTCAGGAACGGGAGGTAATGAGCTTTAATTGTCTTATGCCTTTGCCAGGGCCAAGGCCTACTTCTGGACCTGCTCCTGTCGATGATTTGGTAGAGATCGCTAGGGTTGGTATCTCAGGCGTAGTAGGTGTGTGGACGGAGTTGGAATGTTTGGCTTGGGAAGGTCTTTTTCTCTTGGGTCGTATTAAAGAAGCCTGATACAATTGTATCAGACTCCTTAACTGCCAAAATGTCTAAGAGTACCGTCACCTTATGACTTTCACCGTCCTCCTTTTCTCCTTGACCTTGTTTCTTGTCTGCTTCTTCTTCTCCTTCCTGTCGTTTTATTCTTGCTTCTTCTTCTCACTGTTGCTGTTGAATGAGAAAAGCTTGTTCTGCTTCTTTCTGCTGTTGTTTTTAAAATCCTTGATGTACGGTAAAGAAGGAGAAGGTGGCGAAGGTGTTAGTACCGGAACAAATTCTTGTGAAGAAGAGAGAAAATCCACTAAATCCCAATTAAAATCATTCTCTTCTGGAAGTAGGGCCGTGTGTGCTTTGATAGCCACTGGTATGCCATCACTCCTCGTCGCCAAGGCCGGTAAATCCCAATTCATCGTCTTCTTAGTTTCCGTCATATTCTAACTCTGCCAAATTGATTCACTGCGCACAGACGCTAGCGCACCTATATAGGGAATGTGACGTCACAGGTAGCTCTCTTCGGATTGAAGACAGACTCTGCACTGTGACTGAATTTTGTAACGCGTGTTAGGATTGGTGAAAGAACTCAATCCGTTTCTATCCGCTCTTCCACTATAAATAACCGCAGTTCACAACATTCCCTTCACCTATCCTCGTCACAAGACGTGGGCTAACGTAGAATCGCCTACCCTCCTGTTGTCGATGCTGTTCAACCCGGACTATCCAATGTATGTTAAATCATCATGGACTATCACCCAGATGACAGAGACAGCCCTTTGGAAACGAAGGGTCTATGTGGAGAGACAAGGCTGTCTGAAGAGAGTCTTAATCTGCGGTCTAGAGGTCAGACGAAGTGAGGAAGAGAAGAAGATCTGTGAGATGCCCTATGTATTAACTGAATGGTGTAAACAAAACCCACCAAAACAAAGGCCCTTTTCAGGGCCACTCCATTGCCTCGAAAAGATTTACTCTCTTGCCATATTTGTGTATTTGTTTGTTAGTTTGTTTGTTTGTTTGTCTATGTCTATGTATGTATATCTCTATGTCTCTATTTATCCCTAGAGTAGAGCGTATTCAAGTCAATCCCCCTTGCCACACTGTTCCGCCTGATTGAGGTCAGCCACTTGCAACATTGTTGCCAGTGTCCAGTGTCCCTGTGCAGTCCCACTCCTTTTATACCTTTTGTTCCTATAGTACAAAGACCTTGTCTGTAGTGCTAATTCCCATTGTCCCTACAAATCTTGTCCTCATACTGCAAACCACCAAATTTAACACTGAAGTCCCATTGTCCCCCAATCGTTCCCATTAACTACTTCTGTTTAGGGTATATTTAGAATTATGTCTGTCTGTCTGTCTGTCTCAATATATATATATATATATATATATATATATATATATATATATATATATATATATATATATATATATATATATATATATATATATATATATATATATACCACACGCTAATTGATATAAAAATTACAAAATATGTGTATCACGCAGTTTTATATTTGAACTTTTGCGGACCTTAGAGGATTGTTAAAATGCAATTTGTGGATCTTTGAGGACTGTTAAAGCGCAATTTTTGGATCTTTGAGGACTGTTAAAACGCATTTTGTGGATCTTTAATTAAATTCCGTCTTCAATCTGAAAAGTACAGTTTCAAAATAACTTTATCTGTATGTTTTCAATATAAAGGTGAACGAATTTGTCGTCCAAAAGAAACATTTTTGCCAAACATCAGCTTGAAAAGAAAAGCAATTGTTGGTTATTTATTACTTCAACAGTTAAGCTTAGTAAGGTCTAAAACGTGTCATGAATACACGGACTAAAAATAACCAAGTCCATTGACTTGGGACAAATCAGTTAGAAAACGTGCCCGTTACATTGTTTCTTTCACGAACTCTGAAATTGTTTTGGTGGGCGGAACAGTACAGCGTCAGTTAATCTGCCAGGTTGATTGACAGCGTATAACAATAAAATGCGTGACTAGTCGTGTCAAAGTAAAGTACTACGCAACGTCATGCATCGTTTATATCGTCAGTGGATTTTTGGAGCCCTTATTGCCACGGAAATATAACAAAAGTCTCGATAATGACACATGCCATGTAATTCCGAGGTGATTTCACTTTCAAAATTGCTATTTATGTCTGAACTTTCTCCTTAGCAATCAATCAATCATCCTCTAGGACTGTGAAAAACTGCATACATTATCTTGCTGAATGACCTTTTTTCGTTTGGAAATGAAACATGACAGAACACTGTCCTCTGTAATGTTAAACGAATTTATTCAGACATTTTGAAATTTAGCAATCAACCGATACAATAGATCTGCGGAAAGGGTTACATGTACATACCTTTCCTGCGGCAAAGCTAGATTTGATATTCTAATTGTTGATGGAATTGCTGATAGCTATACATAATTAGAAACATTAATACATACGCTTTTCCTCTAGGAGAAATCCATTCTGGATACAATGTTCCTCATGTAAGAGATGATTTAAGTAGAAGATCTGGGTACAAATGTTCCTCATATGAGACATGATTTAAGTAGAAATCAAACTCTGGATACAAATGTTCCCTGTGTGAGAGATGATTTAAGTAGAAATCTATTCTTGATACAAATGTTCCCCATGTGAGACATAATTTAAGTAGAAATCCATTATAGATACAAATGTTCCCCACGTGAGAAATGATTTAAGTAGAAATCCATTCTACATCCAAATGTTCCTCATGTAAGAGATGATTTAAGTAGAAAATCTGGATACAAATGTTCTCCCATGTGAGACATGATTTAAGTAGAAATCAAACCTTGGATACAAATGTTCCCCGTGTAAGAGATGATTTAATTAGAAATCTATTCTAGATCCAAATGTTCCCCATGTGAGAGATGATTTAGGTAGAAATCCATTCTAGATCCAAATGTTCCCATATAAAAGATAATTTAAGTGGAAAGCCATTCTCGATCCAAATGTTGCCCATGAAAGAGTTGACTATATATATATATATATATATATATATATATATATATATATATATATATATATATATATATATATATATATTAGTCCTTGAGAACTTGTATGAAAGTCCCTAATATAAACGAAATCAGTTATACGTTGATCATAATGTAATTGGTAAGAAACTACAGGTGCGACTTTAGGTCAATATAGATTCAACGGAATGAAATACACTTTCAAGGAACAAAACACGTTTTTTTGGTTAGAGTTTACGTTGCTGATATAGCAAACGGACACCACATTCTTAGTTAATAAATAATTTTATCAGACCCAAAATTATGTTGATGTTTTGTATTAAAATGATTATACTACCAGGAAGGCCAACAAATAAATCAATTTTGTTTTTAAAATCAAACGGTGTTGTCAGTAGTAACTAGAATTATTCGATAAATTCACGAAATTCGTCCAATGCTGAAAAGATATCGACTGACTGTGAAAATACATCATTTTGATTTTGTCGACGTGATTGCTGACGATGCTGAGATCGCTGTGGAAACTGTGCACTCTGTGACCTCTGCGACCACTGAACTTGAGGCTGATGACTTTGAGACCATGGCGGTTGATGAGTATCAGACACTGGCTGTGGTCCGTCAAACTGTTGGTTTGGCATGTCCCAGCTGTTAGCACCAAACCCTCTGTTTTGAGTACTCCATGCACCTTGACCTGAAGCTGGCCACGTGTTCGGCTGGAACTGCCTCTCCCCAGGTTGGAAAAATCTAGTTCGTGAGGGAATGTTAGGATTGAAAGCCGGCCTCTGCTGGATTTTAGAACCAAGGGGTGTATCGTTAGTTACCGTTATTCTTCGTCCTGGTGATATCTGGACATGCGTCGTTTGTGAATGCTCACCCCCAGTTGAAACATTCGTCATGCGTCTGCTGCTGTGTAACTGTGCCTGAGGTTGTGGTGGTACTGGTGGTTTTACATGGGGTTGTGCTGGTCTTAGTGGTTGTGCAGGGGAAGCTGGGGGGCGCAATGGCTGAGATGGTGGTGGTGGTGGCGGTGGCGGTGGTGGTCGTGGTTGTGGTTGAGACTGTGGCGGGTGTAGTGGTGGCTTTATTGATGGAGAAAGTGACGGCACCTGAGACACTGAAATCCTGCTCAGTGGACTTGGCACTGGCAGCGGAGGTGGAGCATGCACTGGAGTATCGATTACTCCAACAAAACTTAAAAGTGTGTTTACGTCGTCATTCAAAGTAAAGTTTGGATCAGACGCATCTATGATTTTCTTTGGACGAGGAAGAACAGGAACGACAGGTTCTTCATTGGGTTGGGATGAACCATCGGCCAAAGAAGAAACCGGCGTAATAGAATGAGTAGCCGGAGCAGCTTTTGATACCCCGTTATCGATGTTGATATTTGTGAAGTTGCTGTTAAGCGTTGATTTGACGGATGCATCCAATGACACCATTATATTATTGTTCACGATCTGTAGTGACTTTTCAAGTTTCGAAACATTGGAACTTGCCGAAATGTTAACCGTAGTTTCTGAAGGCAACTCTTTAACATCCTTTGCGTTTACAGAGGCACCAACATTGAAATTAACAACAGAAGCCCTTGATATTCCGGGATCCACTGGTATCGGTTTCGCATTAACATTTAGAGAATTAGACCTTGGATCTTTCAATTGATTGGAACCTCTAGATATGGATACAGCCAGATCTTGCTGTGGTGGTGGCCTGGGAATTTTATTTCCTGAATCAACGGAGCTCTCGGAAGTGATTTCAGATAATAGTTCGTGATGTCCATGGTGTGTAGAGACCTTTCCTTTTTTTAGTATTTGATCAGGCATTGGCTTGTTTGCTTCCACGATAAGGCTTTGAAGAGATCCATGAGCAACATTATTTCCATTTACTTCTTGATTGGGATGATGTTGATTATTCAAGATGATGCCTCCCACGTTTTGTGGAGGTGATGGTGGTGGTGGTGGTGGTATTGGTGTTGGCACTGAATGTGGATACTTTACTCCGTCATTCACAACAGCTACGGAAGGAGAGTTTGATGAGACGTGTTTGAGTTCCTTTGGAACAGGCGGGAATGAAGGTTTTGGTGGAGCGAATGTGTAATTATAAGCAGAGCCTATCCTTATATCAGCGCAGTTGTAATATTCCTCGCGTAAACAATCCAAACATTCGGATCCACGAGGGCCTTGACCCCAGATTTTGCCTGAAATAATAATAATAATAATAATAATAATAATAATAATAATAATAATAAAAATAAATAAATAAATAAATAAATAAATAAATAAAAAGATAGAAATTAATGAGAATATCAGAAGTAATAAACTTTCATTAAAATTCAAAATTATTTGACCCTAAAGGTACCTTTTACCGTTCAAAACGAAACTAATTAGTTCTTTTTTTCTCAAGTTATATTTTTGCCATAAACAGTGTATATTTAGCATACTCTATTAGCAATCATCTAAATTATACATATTGTCATCTAGGCAATGTTGAACAAATAAAACTCCTATATTTAAGATACGTAACAATATCTCAAGACGAATTACACCAAACAGTCTATTTTGTAAGATATATTTGTGACAATCCTTATAACTGTTAAGCTTGATTTTTAAAAAATAAACAAAATTAAAAAATATAACATTCAGTGTTATTTAAAGCACACTAAATAAACATGCCTGAATATTTATTGCGATGAAATATGGAAATGCATTAAATCTACATTGCAATGACATGCAAATACCTGACATGCATTAGATGAACACAACTAAAACATTATTAATTAGAAGGGGAAACACTAAATCAGACATTGAAATTCTGAGACCGCCACATGCTCGAAAACACAAATAGGTTTTTATCACTATCATGGAATGAAAGAACTGAACAACTCTTAGTGACTTTGAAGCGAGTATGATGGACTGACTGAAATTAATCATCACCACCACCACTCATTAATTTCCAAAAATATCAAGACTCGTTGGGTTACATGTACCTGGCAAAAGATAAAAAAAGTAAACTTTCTGACTTGTGTCGGTCTACATTCGTTATCTTTTGTATACTCCTATTCAAGTTCTGCATGTTCTGCATTACAAACTCGCTGAAGTGTATTTCAAGCACTGTGACCCATAACGTTTCCCCTTTTCATCTTGCAGTCTCAGTGTACTACATACAACAAATATACTCTGCTCAAACGAAATCGCTTTTGTTTTCCTAATATTAACTACACCAATTTGTATATCAGGCAACACATTGCTGATTTAAAAGTTTTAAAGCCAAATAATTTCATTTTGTCCCATGACAGTAATTCATCAGTACAATATATTAAAGCTAATCATGAGGTGGGGGATGTAAGAGTCTGTCTAATATTATGAGATTATTCCATGACTTTTCGTGATCGAAATACTACAGAGGTAACCTACTAGAATGTAGTATGATCAGGTATAATAAACAAATAATTAAATCTTTTGAAATCAAATATGTTCAAATGTTTGATCTGCTTTGAAATGAGGAACTAATGCTCATAATTGGTCAAGTAGAGGCATCCATAATGTTTACTTGGAATCTACACTTTTATCTTCTGACAACTTTTTTTCCTTTTCCAAGGTTTTCCATCAGTTATAGGTTTTCTTTCTGTATTTGGTGTGTCCATTAGATTATGGTTTCTGTGAAAGTTTTCACGGTAAATTTTCAACTAGATGGACAAAGCAACAACGTAGAACAACAAGAAGAAAATGACTGTAAGAAGACACAATATATATAAGAAAGTATGGAACTTAACCTGAGACATAATGCCACTGAAGCACACATCTGTTGCACTGCATGTTGAATGGAAGAGCTAGTGTTAGTCCGATTAGCCCAGACTGAAAAGGGTAGTATCTCATGGGGTTTCCTTGTTGAAGACCCTCACGTATAGCCAATCTGTACCGCTTGAAACACTCCTCAGTGGCGAAGCGGTCATCACAAGGACAAAGGCGAAATTCGAAATATCCACCGGAAAATGTCTCGAGATGGATCATGACCTCTATATCTTTGATTCCAAATGTGAAAGCTTGCCCTATAACTCCAGTGGAGTATTTCCCACCATCATCATGATCTTGTGGCCCGTCCAAGGCATCACCACACAATCCGCATTTTCTATTATTTCTTTTTAAAGCCTGTGAAAGACAAAGTGAAATTGTGGAATAGAAAGCAACAGCAATAATAATAACCACCACCACCATAACTGCTACTACTACTACTATTACTACTATGATCTCCTTTACACTTATTATATTGTTCCACGCAACAGTTTTGTACTTAACGCAGGGTTTGATTTTTAAAGAAAAGGAATTTCCAGATTTCCATAACCGGTTATCCTGGTTATTTAAAACAAACAAACAAAACACATTTTATGTGCTAGGTATTGTTAAAATGATATGTAATTTCCTTTATTTTGGTGTATAACTGCTGGGTATAATTTGGGTTATGGAATAACTCCAGATCTGTACCTCTCAAAGACTGCCAGCTCCGCTTGGGCATTTTCACTTTCTGGCATTAAGAAGTAAATTGGAAATAAAACTAGATCTCCATGCCATTCCTTCTGCGTAGGAACCAAACATCACCTGCCATATTGCTCAGCTATGAATCTTTCCAACTCTCTGAGTTTGCATTGGACAGACCTCTTCATGTTGTTGAAGGCTGCCTTCTTAGATGACGAAGCACTGTCTTCTAATCAGGCCTTCTCCAACCGATGTTTCACATTTAGAAGTCTCTGTATGGCATCATTCTCATCAAACCAGTCTCGATGTTAACGTGTTGTGAGACCGAGGATTTTCGATGCTGTTGAATACAAAAAGTCTCTGAAGGATACCCATTTTTTCTCGACATTCTCGGAGTTTATATCGATTGTATCCAGTCGGCCGCACATTCCTTTGACAGATGCCAGTGCTTGGAGCGTGGTTGCATCCAATACGTCTTGTTACAGTTTGGCAGGAGAAAGATTGCATTTGCGATAAGGAGGTCGTGTTCAGTGCATTTCCTCTGTATGAAGAGTCCGTTGCTGTTGTCTTTGCCAACACCATTTTTGCCAAAGGCACCTTGCAATGTCTGGTGATCTGTATCGACTCTAGCACTGAAGTCACCAAGAATGATGAGCTTGTCTGCCTTTGGTACTTCTGCAATAAGAGACAACTGGTCTTCGTAAAATTTGTCCTTGGTCTCATCTGGGTTGATCTTGGTGGGTACATAGGCATTGATGATAGCTGCATGTCTTTTTCTAAAAATTCGGACCCTTTGGGAGATTTGTACGTTTTTTTTAACTAGCTGTTGATGGCAAATCCAACACTATCTTCACATCGCTCTTCTTTACTTTGGCTACTCAGGAAGATGTACTTCGGTGAGTTGTCCCTTATCAGCTAGGCGAGTTTCACTAAAGGCTGCTATTTTATATTGACTGTCTAGTTCTCTAAGAACAAGAGCTGTTCTTCTTTCTGGTCTATCTGATGTTGTACTGTCCATTAGAATGCGTACGTTCCAGTCACCGATGGTGAGTTTTGTAAAATTTGTTTTCATGTTAGGTTTTCGACAGATAAGGTGGGATTCCGTCAGTCGCGGTACATTGACCGAAGTTAAGGTGAAACGGGCAATGTTTAGGGCACCTTTTGTAGCTCTTCCACCATGCTACGGAGGTGAGCAGTGTGATCCTTAAAACGAGCTGCTCAGTCACCCAGAGAGTTACCAAGTACCACTGCTGCTTCGGTCAAGTGAAAAGCTAACAAATGCCCTCAGCCGCATGTGTGCAGGTCTGCAAAAATAACTCCCAGTGTATCCACACCTGCTCTCTGCCGCTCACCCAATGTCACATGACTTGATGATATTTGGTATGGGAGGGAAATAGTATCATGACTTGTTCGAGATTTGCGTTTAAATTAAGGAAGGATGTGCAGTTTCGCTTTCATTCTCTCATCTAGGCATGTCTCAATCCACTAGCACGACAGTATCTGGACGTCTGAAACGGGTTCAGATGCAGTGTATGGCAACGATTTCCTGCTGCACCTGAGCTGATGCCCTGCGCTATCCATCCAGCACTTGTTATCTGCCTTCACAGCCGGTGTATGATCCATCAGAAACAACTTACCAGGGGGAACCATCTGTAGCTGTCCAATATGAGTCAACAGTCACGGGCAGTACTGTCTACTGTTGCTTACGGTAGCTGGCAATACTTGACCTGACCGAAGGGGTTAAGAGAGTGGCGAAATCACTCATACAGAACCGAACCAACGAAGGGGTTAAGTTCGTGGTAAACACGAGAAGGTTACGAGGGTGGCAAAGGAAATACCTGTAATTTATATATACAAGTTAGACATGAAGCTCCTGCATTTTAAGCGCTCACTGGGTATAATTTTACCCATCTAACTGCAAAGAAAACTTAACTTAAGGAAACGTTCCGGTTATTTCGCCCAATCCCTGACCCCCTACACGCACGCCCCTACCCCATGCATATATGGAGTCCATCAACTAAACCGTCAAATTAAAACTGAAATATACGCACAAGATTATATCGCGCACAATTTATATAGCGAATGATCTGACATCCAAAGGCATGTTTTTACCACTGGAAAAGTGAAAAGTGGATTATTTCCCTCCTCTTCGTTTGAATCTTCCATATGAGAAGCAAGTTTTCTATATTTAATTTTTAAAATTCTTTTTTATCGTTTTATACATACCGTGTCCTTAGAAAAAAGATATCTAACCTGCAGAATATACCGTGCTGACTATGAACACTAACCTACAGAATTTACCCTGCAGACTATAAGCAAAATCGTTCTGATATTTTCCAGTGTTATACCAGATAGTACTCTCAAAGCATAATGAAAATATTCTTATGAACTTGTGCAACTCGAGAATGACTATAAATCATTTTTGATGAAAGGTCAATTGAAACCAAGTAACAATTTACACAACTGATCAAATATGCCTTGTAGTAAAATGTTTTGCTTCCTGTATTATTGTCATCCCTATCCTATCAAAATTCTGCATACGGGGAAAAACAACCTAATACAATATTCCTAAGTAACGATATATGTGGACCGGTTTAATTTTGACATAAATGCCCTACAACTGAGACTGCGCAATAAAAATTGCAATGATTTTACTAAGGCTCAGTTTGAACTTTTCTGCTATCAGAGTTACTTGTTTTGGTTGGCTTAGGATTTTACCCAAGGGGAAGTTTTACAAATATAAGGGATGAATGGTTGTAAGAGGGTGGGGCTAATTAGCCAACATCTCTATTGCACAATGACATACCCTAACCAATGATAGACATATGGTATGTACCCTTTTAAGTCCCTCAAGAATAGTTTTTATGATTCGAGGTTAACACCACACAAAATTTGAATTGTGTTAGGCAAATCAGCTACGTATTCTGCTCATGACTACTGATTGAAATAGGCCACTTGTCAGTCAAGGTATTTACAATGTGTCGTAGATTCAGTTACCATTCTTATTAGCGATATGACTGAAAAAATGTTAAAGCTACGATAAAAATCCAAAACCAATTCTTATTATGATTCTGTTGAAGATCTAACTTACAATAATAAAAACTTTTTATTTGCGCTGAAGCATATCTTGTAATTTATATGCTCGGGACAACTGCAAACAACATAGACTAGATCAGGTCCATACTGTTTGTGCCAATGATTACTCCTTACAAACTGCATAAACCCAGATCTGCCGGCGCATTAGGAGATGGCAGATCTGGGTCTGTGAAGTTTACGGTTGCATCCAACTCATATTATAGTATATACGGTAATGCTTTTTGCCTGATTTAGAGAAGATGTATACTTGTTTGAACCACAGAAATGTAGGAATGGTTATAAATGTAGGAATGGTTATAAATGTAGGAATGGTAATTCTTTTTAAGCAACAGGATCTGACTCATAAAATAACCCACAGAAATGAAAATTACTGTCGGTTACATCTCCGTGGAATCACATTCTCAACAAATGAATCAAATGATGATAATATATTTACTTACAAAGTTATTATCTCTGGTTAGTATTTACTCACATTTTTGTATCATTACACGCTGAAAATATGAATCTAATCAGCACGCAGTCGTCTTAATTGTTTGACAACATTAATTCGATAATAAAAGTTTTGCCGACATAATAATGGAAAGAAAAAATATGTACTTACAGAAGAAAATGAACAGATTCAGAGAGACGAATAAATAATTCTGGTATTGCATCTATTATCAAAATGCAGTATGTATGTATGTATGTATGTATGTATGTATGCATGGTACGTACGTATTTATGCACGCAGATAGATAGATAGATAGATAGATAGATAGATAGATAGATAGATAGATAGATGTGTATTATTTCGATAAAAGACTTACATCGACTCCGCCGCAATTTCCTTGCATATAGTTATGGTCTATTGGTGTGTCGAAACCGTATCTCCACAATACTTGTCTTGAAGGTGGATGTATTAAGACTGCTTTTGAAGATACGCTATTTATCAAGTTGATCCAATAAATGCAAAATAATCCTAAACGAAACATAGTTATCTTCCTTACTATTAACATTATTCTACATTGCATTGCTTTTCCTGTCACTTACTTATGAAACTGACAATTGTCTGAAGTAAATATTTCGTAAATTCAGTCTTATAATATCGCCCTCAATATGTAAGACAACTTCTTTCTTCTTTCACCCAACATTCAAAAAGGCAATCTGGAATGTACCTCTCGTTTTAATTCATCAACCTTACATACATTTCGTTATGATTGTAACCTTCGTTTTTCCAGATGTGTCAATTTAAATGTAATTTCCTCTGACAATACATTTCATTGTCACATCCGATCCTTGCAACACCTACGGTACAACTAAAATAGGATTTTTTCATGGATATCAAGACCTTTTCATTAGTTATTCATCTGATGCCTATTATTCCTTGTCATGATAGAGCTGTTTCAAGATCCAACCTCATTGGTGACATGAGTAACATTAGAATGAATAATGAAGAAGCAAAATTATGTTAAAAGATCTGACACTGTGGCTGCACGACATTTGATGATTTTATTTCCTATCATTTTTGATGAATCACAATTGTTAACACTAAGGGCTAGAATCAGACACGCGTTCATGTATTATTTTTTCTAAACAGATTTTACATGGCCAACTTCCGTGAAATTAATCACATGCATAGGTCTCGATATATTTCAAATGAATACAGAAGTCACAGTTATCAAAGAATGGGCTACCTTGTGGTGAGGATTACCTGTTGATTTGATATCTTTGATAATTGACAGTAAAATGTTTCGTCTAAGATAAATGATACTAGCCTATGTTAAAACTTTGCATGGATGTTTCCTGACTGTTTACTTGAACTAATGCTACATGGAAACATGAAATATGATTGAAATTGGAACTGTGACGGAAACGAAAAGGAATAAGCATCCTTTGCGATCACGCAGACGAGCTCTTACATTATAGTTCGAACCTTTGCTACGGTGAAACCAATTGTAGAACACAGGCATACTCTCAAAGATACTATAAGAAGTGGTATGTAAAACGAAACAGATGTTCAATAACAAATACTTTAAAATCAAGTCCTTGTCCATTCACAAAAATTAAATTTGTTTCGACGTTCAAAATACTTCACGATCATATCAGGCATTGATTTCATTGAAATTTGCTAGTGAAAAGCATTTGATTAAGACTAAACCATTAGAAATCTGATTACAATGAAACTCTTATTATTTGTTGTTATATGTAAAGTTGTCAACACTTAAATTTTGATGAAATTATCTCTAACGCCGTCAAAGAAGTTTGAAATATAAAATTTGATCATACTCTTTTTTAGTGTCTGTATTGAAACTTGACTAGCATAAATAATAATAATAATAATAATAATAATAATAATAATAATCACATAATTGTTTAATTTGTATAGAGATATAGGTAAACTAAATAGCGAATCAGTTTGTTCATAGTTTTGCCATCGTCAGTAAATAACACAACAGAGAACGTTGAAATACATACAGAAGTAATCCAATCTAAAATCAGAATTAGACACTGTAAATCACGTCTATATCTGTTTCGCCATCCAATAACACGTTTTCTGTTAAAATGGACATCAGTTCACAAAATCTCCAAATATATAAATGCAAATCACGTTGATAAATGCTAGGTTTTATTCATACAAGACGATTTGTATAATTGTGTTTTGTCATATAAAAATATGTATCTGAACTACAGCTAAGGAAATTAGTGCTATGCGTATAGGTTTAAACTTTGGAAAATATTGACAGTGTAGTAATTCCCTGAACCAGTTTAAATTTATTTGCAAAGAACGACTTTTCAAACGTCGCCATATTTTTGCAATTTACCTTTAAAAGCAGTAAATGTCCACACGTGTGGCGTTGTAAAGTCCATTGCGGCCTGAATGGTAATGTCCCTCTTTCTTTTCCCTGTATAGTCCCTATAATTGTTTGGCAGTACTGAACGTCCCGGTGTTAACAAATCCTAATAAATCATACGTTGATAAAAAAAAGTCTTGTCATAGGCTAAAAGGCATTTTTTGAGAGGCTGAATTGTAAATAACGTTCAGTGTGTCACAAATTTCACATATAGGCGATGATTAGTGTTAGTTCATTCACAATACGCTGTGGCCAAAATAAGCACAGACAAAAAAATAATATTACTCATATTCTAATTAAAAAAACACAAACAATTAGCATTAAATCAATACCAAGAATGCAAATCTAAGCCAGGGATTACCACCATAAGAAGCGAATAAAACTACTCCAAAGATAGGCTGGGACTACATTCGTAAGTAATGACTCTGAAGTAATAATTATAATCGTAGTCCATGCGACAATATATTACAGTCTGTAGAAAATGAGACGAACGTGTAATTGTTGTTAGAAAGTTTGTATTTAATTTGGGGTATAATATAAA
>JAECUM010084284.1:0-15980 GCA_016617855.1 Megalonaias nervosa | reverse complement strand
GGTGGGCGAGGATAGGTAATAAAAAGGACACACTGAGACAGCCAAATTGGGTGGGCTAGGATTGGTAATAAGGACACATTGAGACAGCCAAACTGGGTGGGCTAGGATAGGTAATAATAAGGACACATTGAGACAGACAAATTGGGTGGGCTAGGGTAGGTAATAATAAGGACACATTGAGACAGCCAAATTGGGTGGGCTAGGATAGATAATAATAAGGACACATTGAGACAGCCAAATTGGGTGGGCTAGGATAGGTAATAAGGACACATTGAGACAGCCAAACTGGGTGGGCTAGGATAGGTAATAATAAGGACACATTGAGACAGCCAAACTGGGTGGGCTAGGATAGGTAATAATAAGGACACACTGAGACAGCCAAATTGGGTGGGCTAGGATAGGTAATAAGGACACATTGAGACAGCCAAACTGGGTGGGCTAGGATAGGTAATAATAAGGACACATTGAGACAGCCAAACTGGGTGGTCTAGGATAGGTAATAATAAGGACACATTGAGACAGCCAAACTGGGTGGGCTAGGATAGGTAATAATAAGGACACATTGAGACAGACAAATTGGGTGGGCTAGGGTAGGTAATAATAAGGACACATTGAGACAGCCAAATTGGGTGGGCTAGGATAGGTAATAAGGACACATTGAGACAGCCAAACTGGGTGGGCTAGGATAGGTAATAATAAGGACACATTGAGACAGCCAAATTGGGTGGGCTAGGATAGGTAATAAGGACACATTGAGACAGCCAAACTGGGTGGTCTAGGATAGGTAATAATAAGGACACACTGAGACAGCCAAACTGGATGGGCTAGGATAGGTAATAATAAGGACACACTGAGACAGCCAAATTGGGTGGGCTAGGATAGGTAATAAGGACACATTGAGACATCCAAACTGGGTGGGCTAGGATAGGTAATAATAAGGACACATTGAGACAGCCAAACTGGGTGGGATAGGATAGGTAATAAAAAGGACACACTGAGACAGCCAAATTGGGTGGGCTAGGATTGGTAATAAGGACACATTGAGACAGCCAAACTGGGTGGGCTAGGATAGGTAATAATAAGGACACATTGAGACAGACAAATTGGGTGGGCTAGGGTAGGTAATAATAAGGACACATTGAGACAGCCAAATTGGGTGGGCTAGGATAGATAATAATAAGGACACATTGAGACAGCCAAATTGGGTGGGCTAGGATAGGTAATAAGGACACATTGAGACAGCCAAACTGGGTGGGCTAGGATAGGTAATAATAAGGACACATTGAGACAGCCAAACTGGGTGGGCTAGGATAGGTAATAATAAGGACACACTGAGACAGCCAAATTGGGTGGGCTAGGATAGGTAATAAGGACACATTAAGACAGCCAAACTGGGTGGGCTAGGATAGGTAATAATAAGGACACATTGAGACAGCCAAACTGGGTGGGATAGGATAGGTAATAATAAGGACACACTGAGACAGCCAAATTGGGTGGGCTAGGATAGGTAATAAGGACACATTGAGACAGCCAAACTGGGTGGGCTAGGATAGGTATCAACATGCAGCTCTTGGTTTTTTACAACTCCAATATTTTACCAGGTGATTCAGAACTAATGTAGCTCCCAGAAATGAAAGCAATGGATGGATGGAAGAAACAAATAAAGCTAAAACTCAGAATGGATTGCTAGTGCCATAAATAAAATACAATATGATAAGTGAATATGGACTTGATTGGAATGCAGATGAAGTGAATTTTAATTCATTTCAAATACAAATGAAGTGACAATGAAATGTAGCCAAATGTAAATGAAGTGCAAATGAAATGCAAAAATTTGGTAAATCAGCCTTTCAGGGTCAGTGTAACAGAACTAAAAAGTAAATAAATTAATCATTACATATGTTTGTGTGTAATCATGCTTTTTACATGTCAATGCAAGGATGAGAAAACTCAAAACACCCTGCACAGCAATTAAGCCATTAAATACTCCAGGATGAAGGGCAAAACCACTTAGTGTCCAATATAAAGTATCCACCAGAGTGCCACAATGGTTCACTGGTTATGAAATTGGACTGATATAACCAGATGGGTGCTGGAACTAATCCCATCATTTGATCAGCTTTGACCATATACTGAGGGGTGTCTATGGGCAAGGTACCTTAGTCAAATTGCCTCAGCATGACATAACCTTCAAGGTGTTGATGTGCTGTAAAAATTATCACACATCAGACCTGCAAGAATGCATTGGCAGATCTGGGCATACATCATTTTTCATCAGAAATTCAATTAAAATAAATGATGTAGATAGACCTTGATCTGCCAGTGCATATATGGGTCCATAGTGTCTGCAGTGAGATACAATGGGACAGCATATATGGGTCCATAGTGTCTGCAGTGAGATACATGTTTTCAAACAAAAACTAAGGTGGTACTGTACCTACTATTGGGGATTCTTAAAGACTTAAGATTGGTTCATTATAACTAATCTACAACCTTTTTTTACATTTAAAAAATGTTGAACTGTGCTATTTTCAGTATTTTTTCATGAACAAGGTCATTTTCACATATTCAGTAGTATTTGTTGTATTCTAAAAAGTCAAGGAGTGATTTACTAGCACATTTGTCATTTGTACCTTTGCCTCTGTGGATTGAGCTAAGCCATCAGAGGCTTTATTTTTATCTTGTAGCTTGTTACTATTATTATCTTGTAGCTGTTACTATTATTATCTTGTAGATGTTACTATTATTATCTTGTAGACGTTACTATTCTTATCTTGTAGCTGTTACTATTTTTATCTTGTAGCTGTTGCTCACAATATTTGACTTTTCCTGAAATATTTAATGCAAAAAAGTAACAAGTTTAAAAATTAAACTACATGCAGTATTATCATTTATATACAATAATGGAAAGTCATAACAGAAGGCATGTTTACCAAACATTTTCAAACAATCTTCTATTATTTTGATTAAACATCACTCTGCTTTAGTACCCAATACCCCCAGGCTTGATTTATTATATGTATATTATGTAATTAATGGTAAACTTGTTGGGCCAGAAGTCTAATGCTGTACCAGTCTATTCATGGCTTCACTAAAGATACTGTACGTACCTGTGTATAAAACATATCCAAATGTGCCTTGAATATCACAGACCCTGCCACCCACCCCTTTCTGACACTACACATTGTGCCGGCATATCAGAGTCCATGCAATTTATGTTATGATTTTAAATGAACAGATCAGGCCCTGATCTACCAGCATATCATGCCTTATGCAATGGTAGGTCTGAGTGTACTGTTTACATATTAGTTCAACATTATACACGTGTGGATATGGTAAGCACTTGAGCTCCAAAAGACACAAGTACTTCCTTGATGTCAATCACTGACATATATCAAGGCAATTCCTAGGAAAAATAGACCTATTATGAGACCAAAGATAACCATATCTACTAATTAAAGGTTCAATTTATCTGCTGGCCCCAGGACTGGGGGGTTTGAAGAAGGACAGTTAATACTGACAGCCACAGGCCTGTAGGGCCGGTTACAATTTCTACAGTTGCAATTTTAATTTCATTAAGAGGGCATGTTGATTTTCAGCAGGACCAGTAAATTTCAATGTTAGCTGGCCCTGCTGACCTATGGAAGTTGACCCCTTATTCAGTATTAAGTTTTTTAATGAGTAGTTTTTAATGATACTGAGTGCAGAAAATTTCAACAAAAATGGTTGAAATTTTTAAAAGCTGTTATAGTTTGAATTTTGCATATAATATAATATCCTACTCAGTTTGGAAATGGACATCAAGCTTAGATGTCTGATATACTAATAATACACCTGTAAATCTTGTGAAGTCTCACACTTTTACCATTGATATTTTGGCATGGTCTAGCTTCATGCTTTACAACACTGCCACACATATAGACCATTTAGTGCAGAGGAAATAGGAATAAAGTGCTTTGCCCAAGGTCACACACCATGATAGCTGACCCAGGCTGGTCCAGCAGTAGGATTCGAACCTGCATCCTCTTGGTCATGAGTCCAGCATGCTAATCACTGAGCCACTGCAGCTCACTGCCAGCTATGCTGTATTGGTCAATGGTCCAAAGTTATCGGCAAGTATTAGGCTTAGAATGACGTGGCAATGTTAATTATTGACATACTTATAAAATGGCAAGACATAATAATGGATATAATATTAATAATATAGTTAGGACAGTCATTTTGGTGTGTTTAATGTTTAAAGAAATGATGTTAATTGTTTTCATTAAAAAACTGAACAAATTTGTAAGACAATGTAGACAAGATTCATTTGGAGCTGACACATCCACCCAGTCCCTGCTTATGTATGAGACACACATCCACCCAGTCCCCACTTACATATGATACACACATCCACCCAGTCCTCACTTATGTATGAGACACACATCTACCTATGATACACACATCCACCCAGACCCCACTTATGTATGATACACACATCCACCCAGTCCCCAGTTACGTATGATACACACATCCACCCAGATCCCACTTATGTATGACACACACATCCCCCAGTCCCCACTTATGTATGACACACACATCCACCCAGTCCCTGCTTATGTATCAGACATACATCCACACAGTCCCTGCTCATGTATGAGACACACATCCACCCAGTCCCCACTAACTTATGATACACACATCCACCCAGTCCCCACTTATGTATGAGATACACATCCACCAAGACCCCACTTGTGTATGATACACACATCCACCCAGACCCCACTTATGCATGATACACACATCCACCCAGTTCCCACTCATGTATGACACACACACACACACCCATCCACCCAGTTCCCACTCATGTATGACACACACATCCACCCAGTCCCTTCTTATGTATGAGACTTGTACTTTAAGAACTCCATGGTCCAGTCCTCTCAATTTTTATACTACTTATGCTTGTATCCTATTAATGCAGGGCTGCCAATTTATATACTTCTTGTGATAAACTTTGTTTCCATGGTAACCAAAAAATACTGAATACAGATAATTCTAAGTATAAAAATGCACCTCTAAGCAACTGTTCAATATTGACTGTGTACCAGGTTCAGCTGAAAGATCTATAAAGATTTAAGAATTATACTACCAAAGTTAAAATGTTTCTGGACAGACAGAAAGACATTTATATCCACTCCAATTTACTGTACACAGCAGAAGAATAATAACAAAAATTATATACAAACTTTAACTAAGTAAAGTGCTGCTGAAAGAGATCTCTTCCACATCACACATAAATGAAACAAAATCTGTACTACTTACTGAAATGTTACACTTTTGACCAGTAAATCCATGTGAACAGATGCATTCATAGCTGCCATTCAGGTTTCCACAGGTGCCATTATTCAGGCATGAATTGTTCATACATTCATTGATGTCTGTTTCACACCTGTGAGGAACAAATACACATGAAAGGATTAACCAAGAGGAAAATGTTAATATGAGAAAGGTCAATATCTGGTCCTTCATGGCCTTCTTTAATTTCTAGTTCAAGTTCAGAAAAGACTATGTCTTTGCTTCGAGTGTCCTTCCATTTGACAAGCATGTCTATGTAGCTATTATGTACATTTAATACATGAATCTTCTGCGTAGATGTAAAAACTCCAAACTGATCAAAGTTGACTCAATTTACACACTGCATATATATACAAATATATCACACTTCTCCCCTTTAGCATGGCATTTCACAGGCAAATGCCACTAGGTAAGCACTCAAGGGATGCATTCATGTTGTATTCAAAGCTGATCCCTGCGTAGGTGTAAGTCAATGAATCACAGGTAAATTTTTAAATAAAAAAACCACAAAAATCAGCTCATCTGAAATCATGCACCTGAATTAAGTTCCAAGAAAAGTGAAATATATACTCCATTTAAGATTTAAAATAACTGTTAAAAATATCCCACTTCTGACACCAGCATTATTACTTAATGTAATATCTTAAGTCCTTGTGCAGTGAATACAAGTGGTGTTGATTCACCCTGAACTTTCATCAGATGAATCAATTAAATACTTGACAATGTCTCCCATAGATTCAAAGTCATGCAGGTAAATAAAGCTCATGTTGAGACATCCATTTTGTTTTTCTCCAGTTTGCAACTACCAGTATTAAAATTCTGTGTTCACATGATCGTGTCACCTACTGATGATACAACCTGGAGTGACAAGACATGTCTAAAGTAAATACTTCATAAATTATTATGTACTCTTGTTGATTGACAGAACATAGATAGGTAAGCCTCAGCTTAATCATCACAAGTATGCATTTCAAGCAATCAGACACTGGCCTTATATTGTAGCATGTGTCCCAGGCAACAATTTCCACTTTGATAGTTATGAATTATGAGTTACTATGAGCCACCAGTATCAGCTGTGCAACACCTGAATATTTTCACCTAGGTCAAGCAGCTAAGAATAGGTGGGGTCAACTTTGGTGTGATCTCAAGTACAACTGTTTTAATTCCTTAAGAAGAAATTTTGTTAGAACTGATTAAAACTGCTCAGTCATCTGTCAAAGCTGTGCATGGTGCCAGCATTCTCATTAAATTAGTTAAGCTCAGCCAGCTCATTTAGACTAATCAAGCCAACTGGCACACTGTACATGTCACACAAATGCTGATTCAGACAGTACAGTGACTAATGATAGGTGTAAGTATTAAGAGCATGTATATACAGCTATGTATATTGCCAAATGGAGAACCTAGTTTTATATCTCCACTTATCAACACTTCAAGGTGTCCACTGATCTGAAACTATTACTTTAATCTACCTGTTGATCATTCACATACAATTTAGGCACTGACCATTTCATCTGAGGGGGTAAGATTTATAAAAAAAATACTGTACACCCCCTGAATAGTTCCAAAAATATATTCTTGCTCTGATTTGCCAAAAAAAACCCCAGCTAATGATATCCATTATATTTGTTAAAAATTAATTATATTGAGGTAAAAGAAAAAAATGTTTTAAAAGACCCTCCCCCAACCCACATCCACAATATGGTTGGTTGCTTTCCTGCCCAAGGTATATATTTCAACAGCTAGAAGACAGTAACACAAACATGAGGCCCAAGTGGGTATGAGATAACTCACCTGACTAACATCTACCAATTTGAAAATAGCTTAGAAATGAAACAAATAACCGAATATTCAAATCTGAATACATTTTATTAACTGATATTTTAACAGAAAATTGGTATTCAAACAGTCCTTAATTTACCTAGTGAGTAACAATGCCTAAAACCAGACCTAGCAGTTGACCAGATAAATAGGTAAATAAAACCAGACCTAAAACCAGACCTAGCAGCTGACCACGCTTAACAAAGGCACTCCTTCTGTTGTTGTTATGGATTTAATGCTATTTTTCAGCACATGAGAGGCTGTACATGGTGGCAAGTATATCTGGTGGAAGAACAACATGGAAGAATGCTGGGAAAGAATTACTGAACCACAGGAAGATACTGGCAAGCTTTTTCAAATACCCATGCTGGCTGAGCCTGAGACTCAAACCTATGTGGACAGAGCTGAGATGTAAGTGATCTGAAAAGACAAACACCTTAGACCACTCTGCCGCCCAGGGTTCCCACTCCTTCTGCTAGTAAAACAAGTGAAAACTGACGATAACTTACACCCCACTTTGACCAAATAACACAAAAAGCTCAAAATCTTGTATCCAACTCCAATAGTTATGTGCTAATTTTCATAAGTTTCTAGTATGCCATGCAGTGAATTGACTACTTTCAATTCTGATTGATAGTTATTAGGTAGCACACTTTTTCATCCAGCAAATGAGGAAAGGTAATGGGTACAGAAAATTGTCATTACGTATCCATCAGATGTCTAAGATTCATGTTATGCTGTTACTACTAGACAATAATTTCATAGTCACCTGGGTCAAAGGTCATAAAGTGCAAAAGCATGATATTTCACTATTTTGGATCAAAATGCGAAGTTCACCTATTTAGGAAATAGTTATTCATATACCCTTTATATTTAAACTTTTATGCTAAAAAATAAACTATATCCACTGACCTTATCTATATGTCTTTATTGTTGTTTCTTGGTATTTTGTCACAGATGTTTGTGGTAATAGGGAGCATAATTTTCCGCATTCATGTTATATACTGTAATGAGGTACAATCCTAATGGTACTTAATGAGGGTAGCTTATATTTGTATGCAGCAAAGAAAAATAGCCATCATATTTTTGTACTCAACTATATTATCATGTAATAACAAGAGAAAAGAGTTAACTGATTTCAGATTTTCCTTAAGGTGGCACTAAATAGTTTCATATTATTGACCATGTGATAAACTTTTTACTTGAAGCAAGATCCAAACCTTATTTACATGTTAGTCCCTCATTATTTACAGTGGTGCCAATGAAGCATGATTTCTTCTTGTATATACAAAGGGATGATTCTAATGCAGAAAAACATTTGTGCAAGATGGGTGTGAGATCAAATTCTGGCCTACAATGTGCACGAGTGGCTGGCCATCTCCTTCTTGTTATATGTGTTTACCGTAAGTTTTATAATGAGTGATTTTATGGGAAATGGTCCACTGACAGTCCACTCCTATCATCATTAACTTCAGGGATGCAATCATGAAGACTTATATATAATATATATGAAATATCTTCAAATTGGCATAGTATAGTTCTCTATGGGGTTGAAAATCTTGAGTTTTAAAAATATTCATGTGTTATGGGGGAGGGGTGAAGATAGAAAAAACAAGTGGGTCAATAACGAAGAAGGGTGAGCTTTGTTTTGCCAATCATTCTCTGATGAGATTAAACATTATACATGTTCAAAGTAATAGAGATTTATTTTGATGGCTGATGGCTTCAAGGTGAGGTGAAAATCCTAAGTTGTGGCCATAGCTGAAAACCGTTTAGAGCTACCTTAATTTACCCTGGACTCAAACAGATCTGTATCAGCATTTGCAACCAAGCAGAACTGAATGTGGTCTGTTAACTCTACCACAAAAAATCATGGTATAGTGCAGAGATAATATTCAAGTCAGCAATCCCTTTCAGGGAAGTAACATAATTGGAAATTTGAGCACTGGGTTTAATACATTTACTCCTGCAATTCAGTCTAAATTGGATTTTGTACATATTAAAAATTTAAACAATTGAGTCACTGATTGCGTGCATGTATTGTCTTTTTTTTTCACTCTGGTTGAGTTACATTCAAAGTTAATTTATGTGATTTTCATTGTGAATTTTTTTTTTAGATAGTTCCTGTATTTAACTTAAGAATAATCAAGGGTACTGCCTTTCAAAACCAATTGTGCATAATCTGCACAAAATATTGTTTGAAAATAAACTGGAAAAAAGCACTTACATGTATCTTATTATTAGCCCAACTCTAAAAGAACATTTACTCGAAAACCCTAAAATGTCATACATTTAGATGACTTATGACTTGAGTTCACTCTGTTTTCATTCAGTGCCGTGGGGGAAGGTGACACAACCAAAAGCCAAGATGGACCCCAGACACACACACACACACACACCCCATCCTCCCCCAAAACAAAAATAAAGAAAAAGTAATTTGAAGGCTTTATTAACATCATTGGAAATTTAAAATCTCTCTGAATTCATGCCATGAATTTTAATGGAAAAATTTTGTATTCATTACAGTTCTAAAACAGCCAAAGGCAAAAGCAGTTAAAAAAATCCAGATCAACTGTTCAAGAAACTTGGGTCAATAGGATTTTTTCTTTTAAAATTTATTCCAGTGTTACTGATTGCATATGTTATGAAAACAAAAGCTTCAAGGCTTCACTAGTTTTTCGTTCATCCATATTTGACAGCACAACAGCATCATTCATTCAATATTTGAAAACATCTATGCTAGGATGCCTTGTTTCAGTGTTGATCAAATTTTGTTCAGCAGTTTTTTGCCAAATTTCATGGCAAATGAGCATCACTTGTATAACTCTAAGTCATTGATATCAGAATGTTTTCTGAAAAAAGTTTGATGAGCAGTATCTGGGACAAAATTATTTAAAGATTTTTTCTATTTTTAAAAATGATGGTCATATCTGATTGTGGACTGGCACCATTTTTACAAAAATGGAATGGACTTTATTACAGGATACACTCTAAAATTTGGTTACATTTTGTTGAGCAGTGTTTGAAAAGAAGTCACATTAGTAATAGTGACCATTTTTGACAGCAAAGCGGCAACATTTGTAAAATCCTGAAAGCTATTTGCAAGGTTACTTTATCTCTTTAGTCAAATTCAGGGGCCCCGAGTGGCCGAGTGGTCTAAAGCGCTCACCGTTACGGATCACTGCCATCTCACCTCTGTCTGCGTGAGTTCGAATCTCAGGTTCGGCTAACGTGGGCACGTGAGAAAGCTTGCCGGGGTTTTCCAGGGTTCTTCCTCCACCAATTATACTGGCCGCCATGTATAGCCTATCTTGTGCTGAAAAATGGCGTTAAACCCTACAACAAAACAACAACAACAACAACATAGTCAAATTCATGACAAATACAATGTAAGAATTCATTTAATGGTAATTTTTATTGTAGCAATGACAGCCATATTTCATAGTGGATCTGAGCACCATTTATATAAACTGGAAAGCCCTCGATACCATGATGCTTTCTGTGGTATTTGAATTGCTCGTGAGAAGAAGTCATTTACATTATTTTCTACTTTTAGCATCAGTGGCCATACTTAATGAAGGATTTGAATTATTTGTAAATATTTGAAAGTCTTCTGTGGAGGAATGTTTTCTGTCAACTTTGTTCAAATTCTGTTGAACAGTTTATTAGAAGTCATTTAAAGTTTCTGAATTTTTCTTAGCTCTACCCTTATTTGATTGTGGATTGGTATCACCTGAACAAATTCAAAAGCTCTTTACATGGGGATACTGTACGTCAAATTTGGTCAAATTCTGTTGAGTGGTTTTTCAGAAAAAAATGTTTATATGTTTTGGAGTTTTCAGTAATGGTGGCTATATTTGTGGCAAAAGCTTATTAAAATTTGAAAGGCCTTGACATCTCTGGACAGATGATGCATGGCAGAGTATGACCATACCATCACTTGGCCTTAATGTCCAGCAAGCTAAAAACACCAGTTCAGCTGGGTCTGCCTGAGTTATAAACCAGCTCAATGCTCCACTGATGTTGATAAATCACATCTCCAACACAGTTGGCTCATACTTACATAAATTTATTAATGGGGACATGTTATGAATATGTAGTCAAAAAGAGGTTAACCTTTGATTACCCAGGGAAACACACACACACACACACACACATATATATATATATATATATATATATATATATATATAAAACAAAACGAAACAACTCATTTTCTACATTATGGCTGCCTTAATGCATCACTAATGGTCCCTATTAAAAACAGACCTTTGTACCTTTGTTACCGATTCTCAGGTATTGAAAACAATCTTGTTTCTAATGCCAGGCTGTAGTTAACATAATTTCCATGGACCCTGAATTGTTAGAAACACAGAATAGTGTTGAAATAATATATTTTTATCAGATTAAGTTCAGGAAAATATTGGTACCAGGAACACTTCTTAGATTGCTAGGTGTAGATATTCTAATAATCTTTTGAAACTATGCTAAGTCTACTGTTGTAAAATTCATACCTGAAACAAGTATAACATGCACACAGTATTCAATACCAATCGCACAATAAGGGAGTGACCATTTAATTTTTCAGTGGGTGGGGATCCTGGGATTTTGTTTACAAAAACTTTTGATCCCAAATAACTTTAAAATTATAGTCCTGCTCTGACATTTAGAGAAAAAAGAACCAATTGTACTTATTATATCAGCTGAAAAGAAAACTGACTTGAGTAAACAAAAATGTCCAGCTTGAACGAAAATCTAAGCCCTCCCTCCCCACTAAAATGGACAGTCTTTAAGAAGATAAAACATATTTCCTGTGCAGTGTTAAGTCTCTATGACCTAGTGGTCCAGAAATCTCTATGACCCAGTGGTCTAAAAATTTAAACGGCCTAGTGGTCCAGAAATCTCTATGGCCTAGTGGTCTAGAAATCTCTATGGCCACTTTGGTCCAGAAATTTATTTGGCATTGTGGCCTAGCTATCTCCATGGCCTAGTGGTTTTGAAATCTCTATGGTCTAGTGGTCTAGAAATCTCTATGGCCTAGTGGTCTAGATATCTCTATGGCCTAGTGGTCTAGAAATCTCTATGGCCTAGTGGTCTAGAAATCTATATGGCCAAGTGGTCTAGAAATCTCGCAGGTCTAGTGGTCCAGAAATCTCGAAGACCTAGTGGTCTAGAAATCTCTATGGCCAAGTGGTCTAGAAATTCCCATGGCCTAGTGGTCCAGAAATTTCTATGGCCTAGTGGTCTAGAAATCTCTATGGCTAATGGTCTAGATATCTCTATGGCCTAGTGGTCTAGAAATCTCCATGACCTAGTGGTCCAGAAATCTCTATGGCCTAGTGGTCTAGTGATCTCCATGGCCTAGTGGTCTAGAAATCTCCATGGCTGAGTGGTTCAAAAATTTATATGACCTAGTGGTCTAGAAATCTTTATGGCATAGTGGTCTAGAAATCTCCATGGCCTAGTGGTCTTGAAATCTCTATGGCCTAGTAATCCAGAAGTCTCTATGGTCTAGTGGTCTAGAAATCTGCATGGCCTAGTGGTCCAGAAATATCTATGGCCTGGTGGTCTAGAAATCTGCATGGCCAAGTGGTCTAGAAATCTCTATGGCCTAGTGGTCCAGAAATCTCTACAGCATAGTGGTCTAGAAATCTCCATGGCCTAGTGGTCTAGAAATCTCTATGGCCTAGTGGTCCAGAAATCTCTATAGCATTGTGGTCTAGAAATCTCCATGGCCTAGTGGTCTAGAAATCTCCATGGCCTCGTGGTCCAGAAATGTCTATGGTATTGTGGTCTAGAAATCTCCATGGTCTAGTGTCTTGAAATCTCTATGGCCTGGTGGTCCAGAAATGTCTATGGCCTAGTGGTCTAGAAATCTCCATGGCCTTGTGTCTTGAAATCTCTATAGCTTAGTGGTCTAGAGCTCGTTCTTTAATACAAAGATTTAATAAGTTAGATATTTTTCTACCTGGACTGGAATTTATTAATTAATCAAATTTTAAAAAAATCAGATTGGGTATCTTGTGAATGCTTCAAACTATGAAGTTATTTTTCCAAGCCAAGTTTTAGTCATGAAGATGCTAACAATGTCTTTCTGAATGTTTCAAATGGCTTAGCGAACAAAATTATTTAAGGTGCATTCAGTGACAGGTGTGCCTCTATTCAAACGATTAAGAATAATTATTTCAAACATCTGGAACTTTTACCGATATCATCATTACCATATATTGAACATGCCATAAAAACATGGACTATGTTAATGTCATGAGCAATATACATTAAAATATGCACTAGATCCTTAAAGTTAAATTGCTTAGCATAGTTTCCATACATTATAAAATTATTTGTGTGCTTCGTGTCAATTTCTCTCTGTAAAATATACAAATACGCTACTTAACCAGAAATCCACATAATATCATATTAATACAGACAAAGCTCTGAATCGTGCAGTTCTAACTTTTTAGCTAAGAGTAAAATTTTTATTAAAGTTGCATAGAACAAAAGTAGTTAGTACTCAGACACCAAAATTTGCCAGCATGTTGGTATTTGTCTCTGGCTGTGTACATTTTCCCACAACAAAGTAATTTGTTTATGAAGTAATCACTGTCAAACATCTGAAATCATAATTCATGTAAAGTTTTGCACCATTTAATTTTCTGTACTGAGCTGATCCATTACAAATCATATCTGTACTAATATTTCTGTACACAGAAGTTTGTTTTATTATTGAAAAAGCTTGTTTCTTGTATAAATAAGACTAAAATCTTAAGGTTATCTTTCAGAATTCAAGTATATATGCAAATATGTACAAAAATGTGTTCCACTGTCAATGGACAAGGGCAATGTAATGTACTTGCATTGAGTTTGTATGAGTTAGGTATGTGTGTACTATATGTGAAACAATGTATGCCAGGAAACAAGCTGTTACCAGTTCTAAGACAGACACAATGTGTGTCAGGAAATAACCTGTTACCAGTGCTAAGACAGACACAATGTGTGTTGGGAAACAAGCTGTCACCAGTGCTAAGTCAGACAGACACAATGTGTGTCAGGAAACAAGCTGTTACCAGCGCTAAAACAGACAGACATAATGCGTGTTGGGAAACAAGCTGTCACCAGTAGCAGCAGGGAGGGTGAACAGACAACTTTGTACGAGACCTTATTTTACAAAAATAAAGGTTCCTACAGGGGCTGAAAATAAGGTCAATAATGATAAACCGAATCCTCCTAACAATATTATTACCGTATATTTTGAAAAAACGGATAATAAATCATTTTGGTTAGCTCATTTTTGTTAATTTATTTTTGACATTTTTGCTTTTTGTGTTATAGTGTGTTTAGTTTACTCGGTAGGTCACTCAAAGTTGTAGAGTTCGCCGCCTACTGATCTTTTTTATGCTTCTCAATAAATTCCTCTACGGTTGGAGGTCTTTTTTTATGTGGCAGCCGGAGTCAGTATAATCGATGATAGATTTAGAATTATGTTTGTATTTTCTGAAGAACTAGGATCAGTAGAAGCAACTAAGCAGGCCATTCACAGATTCCGTTGTGTCGATGAGATCCATTATTCGGCGACGCGAAAACAACGTGAAGATAAATTACCACTATATCGTGAGGCCATCGAGAAGGTGATCATTGACAGAGAAAGATTGATTGACGACGATACTAAATTATACAGAATCCCCAGTGCAGGGGAACTGCAAACAGCATTTGGATTTGCATATGTCAGCGACATCATCGACGAGAACAATTCTAAGATGTACTTCACGTCGAGATTGATCAACATGATGAGGGACACCGGATATACTATAATAGAACCTCCCGTCGATGATTATGATATCTGGTCGATGAAAAACAATATTGAGAAACCATCAGATGCCGACATCAAGAATAATCCGGCCGTCGATGAATTTCTAAAGAGATCTATAGGCGAGCGGATTAAACAATCTGCCGAGACAGAGTCAGAGACAAAGTCAGAGTCAGAGACAAAGTCTCATGAATGTGATCACGGTGAAATTGTTCAGCATTACGATGATTATGATGATCAATTTATCAAATACTACGAAAACAACATGAACATAGAATATTACAGATACAATCCCCAGGAGAGATTAGACCCGTACGAAGCAAAGCGATCTTATCTCAATTATATATTCCAATGCGATATTGGTAAATTACCAGTTGAGCAAGTAGAATATTTATATAGGAACTCAACACATATGAGAAAAGCTCAACGCGTCATCGTCGATAAATTTAATCAAGGACGGGCAATTTCCACAGAGGTTTTCCGCGGCGACAAACTCAGCCCCGGCGATAAATTGTCAAAGATAAGAAGATTTCTAACATTATTGGGCTTACCTGACGTTGTACCTGACAATTTATTAATAACAACAACACAGATATCCGGCTCGGACTTACGTATGTACATCGAGGACATGATCGGCGATCCCGATCTACTTCAGAATTATAATGATCTATTAAGTAATTGGTCTTCAATATTTCCTGAATCGAGATTGAATCGTGGATCAAAATTAACCGTACAAAATGTCATAGAAAAAATCAAATTGATTTATAAGAATTTTGGGGCATCATTAACGGCTAACAACAGGATAAATGCATCAAGGTCGGACTACACACTTAATTATCCACAATGGCCTAGATCAGATTTTATTGATAATCCTCGTTGGAGAAATTGTATTAATACAGATCGGGGTTTCTACGGTGGTGATGATATTACTGTTATAAATGAACATTCTGCTTTGCTAAAGTTTCATATTTGGGGAGTCAACGATTGGTTCAACAATTAATCCTAACAAAGTCCG
>JAECUM010084277.1:0-18313 GCA_016617855.1 Megalonaias nervosa | reverse complement strand
GTTAGACGAAGACGATAATAATAAAGATGTTTAAGCGCATATCTGACCCCGCGTTTGACATGGACGCACCAGTTCTCAAAGATGAGACTGTGCTCGATTATCAGTATTATTCTTACGACGCACGAATTCCAGATCAGCGTGGACGAATTGAACTACAGGTTCAGGAAACAAGTAGGTATTTCCTACCCGCTGAGGCATTTATTGAAGTCGAAGGTTAAATTTTAAATAACGTTGCTCCTGCAGCACCAGTAGCATATGCCGCTGATATTAGGGTTGGGTTTGTTAATAACGGTATTATGGCGTTATTTGACAGCGCTACGTACATGATTGACGGAAAAAATATTGAATCCATTCAGAAAGACGTTAATGTTGCCACAACAATACTAGGCCTTGCAAGATATAGCGACGATTATTCAAGATCAGCTGGCCCATCAATGATGTTTGTCAAGGATACTTCTAACCACTCTGATAATGAACAATATAATATTAGACGACCTAGAAACAACGCCGACAACGCTGACGCTGATGTGTGGCCTGTGGTTCATGGTTCTAATCCAAATTTCAACTTAGGATTTGCAGTACGTAAATCAATGTTAAAAGGTGATAGGAGAGTATTTTCATGTGCGATTCCACTGTCACATATCTTTGGATTCTGTAGAAATGTCAGAAAAGTCATTTTCGGAGCCAAACATACGGTTGTACTTGTACGAAAAGGCACAGACAATGATGCAATATGGAAACCTATTGGTGATCCTGGTAAAGTAGTACTAACAAAACTTTCCCTGTGGATGCCAGTGATGACTCCCTCAATATCTGAAGAAGACCGGTTGCTATCTTTTATGAGTCAAGGCGGTAAATCAACATTGTCATGGTTAACTATGACCACAGATTTTATCCAAAGTGCAATTAATGGTCTATTCACATGGCAAATAGCTTCTCAGCAGGGTGTTTCTGCACCAAGACACATATTTATCGCATTACAAGATGTTGCACGAATAAACGATCAAAATGAAAGTATAATGATATTTGATAAACTCGGTGTTTCTGAGGTTTCATTAAGGATAAATGGACATCAAGAACCATCCGAGGATATATTACTAAATTTCGATCAAAATCATGTAGCACGTGCATATCATCGATTAATGACATTCATGGGACGTGATCAAAACATTGATACTGGTTTACAAATATCGCAGCTAGATTTTACAACGCTGTATCCGATTTATTACTTTTCACTAGAACATTTAGATTTAACAAGACAATCTGTTGTAGATATTCATTTTCGAGCTCGTGTTAATAGAGATGCTGGAGCTATTCCTAATTACAGAGCAATTGCTGTTATACTCAGCGATAAATCGATGTTACTCGAAGGTGTTGGTGGACGAATGAGAGTTATTGATGCCCCAGTAGAAAATATGTAAATAAACATGTACTCAGATCGTTCATAATATCAATAATGTCATATCATCACGTTAGTGTGAGTCTGACTTCTGGTCAGATTAAAAAACTGCAATCAGCATCAAAAAATAACTGTGGAATAAAAATATCGCTAAAGCGAGAACAAATGACCGGTGCAAATAAACTATCGTTGACCGAGCGTCAGTTTAAAAACTTCAATGACGCTAAAAAATCAAATAAAGGCGTCAAACTTAATCTTTCTGCGGGCGCCATCAAAAACATCGCTAAATAGGGTGGTATATTTCCACTTCTTGCAGCTATACCAGCATTAATAGCAGCTGCAGCCCCAGCTGTTGCAAAACCAGCTGCATTAGGCGCTGTTGGAACAGCTGCTGGAATGGCGTTAAAGAAAGCAACCGGACAAGGAATCAAAAAAAAGGAAAGGGTCTAAGACTACCAGGGACCCCGTATTCATACGGAAAGGGTCTAAGATTACCAGGAACCCCGTATTCATACGGAAAGGGTCTAAGACTTCCCGGGACAGTTTACTAATATCACCTATGTCCAATTTTGATTTACTTAATGCTGCTAAGCAATTAAAAATAAAAAATTTCAGAGGTGTTTTTATGCGCGATCAATTACCTAGAACTGCTAGCAGTTCTGAAACCGGTATCATTAATCTCGATAAAAACTCTGACCCAGGCACGCACTGGGTAGGATATGCAATTGATCCACGTGGAATTATTTATTTCGATTCGTATGGATTAGCACCACCAAAAGAATTTTTAAAGTACGTTACCGGTGATATTCCAATCTGGTATTCAACGCTACCAACACAAAAAATAACTGATCCTCCAATATGCGGTCGTGAAACCCTCGCTGTGCTTGATGCTGTATCAAAATCAACAGCACCGCCTCATAAAGTCGTGCACGCGTTCACTACGCTACGTCATAAAACTTAAACAGATATCAGTAAATATAATGGTAGATATTTACGGAAGATCCTCAGGTAAAGCTCAGAACGTCGATTTATCTAAACATGCAACTCTTGATCAGCTCAGAAATGAAATCGATGATTTATTAAATATTACAAGTGTGGATCAAAATGAAGTCGTCGTTTTTCAGGACAAACAAGGACGATTAAATACGAGTAACATACAACTACCAGATGTACTTATACGAATTCCCAACGCGGTTGTTAATACTATCGTTACTTTTACTGATCAAGGTAGAATACAGGATTCCGGTAAGTCGGTTAACGATTATGTTAAGAAAACTGGTGATGTATTTACGGGTGACATTATTATGTCAAGAAGAAAAATTACGTATCTTGGAGATCCAATCGCAGATACAGACGCAGCAACAAAAAAATACGTCGATGATCAAGAATCCAAATACGTGTCAGTGCGCGGTGGTATAATGCGTGCATTTCTCGACATGAATAATAATGGTATTAATAATCTCAGAACACCAGAAACAGATTTTGACGCTGCAACGAAGAAATACGTCGATGATAAGGAAATTCCAATAATGACTTCGTTCACGACAATCAATGATGGAATTGCTACATTTAGAACTGATTATTTTAATCATGTACAAACATTTCTAAATTTTCGTAGAAATGTAAACAGTTTTTAACGAATTTTTTGGAACTCCACCAACTGTTATTATTAATCTCGCTGACATTAACACAAGACTCAACGATATCATTAGTGGCATTCCTAATATTATTCAAAAAACTAATCTCGTTAAAATTCCACACAAGCAGATCATTAACATGGTATATACGGTAGCATCAGGAAAAGCAACATGGTCGCAGGAAAATAACACTTTTAAACACATCGCAGAAGTCACTGGTGTATATAGATTATCTGTGTTTAGCAGTGCAAAATTCAGTATATTTACCACATTTCCATGGCGTCATTCAACCGATGATTTTTCTGGAATTGTGTCTATAGTGTTAAATAAAGATGTCGAGGAAACGTTTATGCTGATAGCGAATGATAAAAAGTTAACCGCAGCGACTTATTGGCGGTGTATTGAGTTTGTAGCTGAAACTCCTCAATTAGTTACCTAGATAAGTATAATGAATCAAGAGTTATTTATCGACGTTCAACGTCACACATGCGCTCAAGTATGTGAGTGTCAAACTAAACTAAAAAATATCATCGACGATTACACGATAAAGGTAAAAAAATATCGTCGACGTATAGTTGTTATTGATATAATGGTATACTCGGTTTCTGCTGTTATTGCTGGAACTGGATTATTACTATCAACAATAACGATGACATCACCTGCAGTTGGAACAATTATAGTTTCAACGGCAACATGTGCAGGTATTTTCAGTATTATCGCTAAGAAAATATCTACGTGTACAAATGATAAACTAAACGAGTACTTAATGAAATTGCACACAGCAACAGCCGCCTACACTAAATTATGCTCGTATATTTCAGCGTATCTCAGTGATGGTAAAATATCCGATGAGGAGTTCGTAACGATAATGAAAACCTACGATGAAGCATTCATAATCGCTAGTGATAATAACGGAAAGATGGAGAATTAAATAATAACGATAATAATAATGTCATCGTTAGAATTACTTCAGCAGATCGTGGCTAATACAACGCCGTCAAAAACTACTATGATATCATTAAGTTCAACCAATCCTGAATTTAGCGTTAATTTTCCGACTGCAATTCCAGCAAAGGAAATAGCATTAGCGCAATTACGTGTTTATCATAGCTGGCCTAATATCAGATCAAAACCGTTTGGTGGACAACAACCAAATAATTCACTGGTATTTGCGAATAAAAATAAACCGGATGGAACACCTGATTGGCAAGTTGTTGGAATT
This sequence comes from Megalonaias nervosa, assembly GCA_016617855.1. Lineage (NCBI taxonomy): Eukaryota > Metazoa > Mollusca > Bivalvia > Unionida > Unionidae > Megalonaias > Megalonaias nervosa. Next base: position 14,055 of record JAECUM010084277.1, on the reverse strand, counting down.
TCAACGGGCAGTTATCAAATAGAACAGATTAATGATGAATTCCAACGCAGAATTAAATCTATCACAGGGAAAGAATCAAAAATAGCGATCACTGTTTATGAACCAACACTATCAGCGATTATTGAAATAAATTCTCCTGATTACCTCGTAGACATTTATCAAAGTTCGATTAGATCCGTGTTAGGATGGCCTGAAGTCGCACCTGTTTATAATGGAGTTTCAGAACCAAAAATAGAAGAATTTAAAACGAATGAAGAAAAATTCATTAAAGATCCAGAATATCGAGGAAAACAACCATGGAGTAATACAAGATTTGGATTTCCAAACGACGATAGATATTACTTTACCGATTTTGACGGTAAAAGGATCCCCAAGTTGAATAAAGCATTATTTATTATTAACACAGACACCAGGACGAAGATTAGTTTGTATACTGTTGATGTAAGATTTATTAAACATTTTTTAGATACTCTTAAACCTGAATACGACAAAACGTTTAATGATTTAAGAAATTTACTTATTTCATTATCACAACATTATAATGAAAGTGTAAAGCAGCAAATAATCGAGTCAATAAAACATTTAAATGGAATCTTATTCGATTTTTACATCGTCAATCGAAGTATTATAAACACTGCGACTAAATTCGATGGAAATCGTTACACAAATCCAGAATCTAAACAAGTATTTCTTGATCATTATAAAATAACAGAAAAAGATTTACAAACCCTCATTATACCAGATTTAAATAACGCTGAAATGAAGAAATCATTAAGTGATCTTATTGAAGAATATTATCCGGGAGTAATTGAATCGTGGAAAAAAATAGCCCCACCACCGGTTATACTAAAACACAATAACAATCCCTTTGGTGCCGGACGTCATATATCGCCAGGCATTGTAAATATAACATCAGTTATTGCAGTCAATCTGGTATGTGATGTTATTGAAGGTAGTTATCAGGTAGATCTTTCTAAGTCTAGCCAGGCCCAGCAAGGGTACATATTATTCAGTTTTAGTCCGTTGGCACCTCCCGGTTGGTTAATTGTATCAGAACCAATTAACCCCGTGTACCTGCGAGTTCATAATCCGTTATTATCAAGGATACACTTTAAACTTACAGACCAAAGCAATCGCATTCTGGACACAAGAAATGAAGAACTAAATATAAACCTGTATGTACGCTCATAGAGCGTTATCATAATACGTTTTTATCATAACAAAAAAAAAATATCCGGATGTCTATAATACTGTATTCTTTGTTTACATAAAATCCGTGCACAATCGAAATCTATTATCTAGAAGGCTGTGGCTGCATATTGATTATTCCATAACGGCTGTGCGTAAAGTTATTTTAAGAACATCCGCTATATGACTAAATCAATATCCTTGGTTACGGCTTACGCATAGACTCAATGTTATACAGAATTATATATATTTTTTGGAAACTAGAAATATAAAATTCCATTTTACACAGAAAAATGTGGTTTTTGTTAAGAACATTGTAGTTTTTAGGAAATAGGCTATTGGTAAACACATACTAACTTTTTCAATATGTATTTATAACAAGGTCCGATAGCTCAGTTGATAGCGCGTAGAAACTCTAATCCGGAGGGTCATGGTTCGAAACCCGAGAAAGACAAATTGTCTGCGGGAGGCGATTTTAGGCCAAGATTTATAATCTATTGAGGGCCCCCCCCCCGTCTTCAGAGTACACCAATCCACTACGTCAACACGTGGTGGATTCACTTTTGTGAATCACCCATTGGTTGATCGTTATGGGTTGGTGTGCTGGCGTGAAGACGGCATTTCATCATCATCATCATCATATCATCATCATATCATCTCATCAAAAATATACAGCGGGGGGTGATATGAGGTCGTGACCTTGTGACTTCACTAAAGGGGTACCCCACACAAGGGCCATTCCAAAAGACACAATCGCAAAACTAAAAATAAACCTAATGAGATTCCAGGTCACAAAGACCAATCAGCCTTTGAGTTCTTAGAGTTTCGGTTACGGATATCTAGGAATTCTTGTAAGGCAATAAACAGAATCTGATTGGTCACTAAAATAAGACCTACACGTACGGACAGCCCTCTGAGCCTCTAAAGTTTCGGTTACGGATATTTAGGGGTCTCTTGGGGGGTAAATGTCTAAACAAGGATTCGGAACCTCATTAGGTTTATCTGATACAACTATTGAATGGTAGACCGAATATCACCCCGCGCTGTATATTTTTGTTTATTTTTATATTAAATAAACACTTATTATATAATGAATTTTGAAAATATCAATGTCATTGTTTCTGCGATTAAAAAATTACAACATAACGGTATCAATGTATCTGATTATCTTAATGCTGAAAAGATTCTATGTGATTTTGATTCATTACAACGAAAGAACGAGAACAGATTTACGCTATCCGCTGATTACAAGTTTATGAAAATTATCCAGCAAGGAATGTTAAAGTCACTGGCAACTGTCACTGATGATCAAGTAAAATTGTTTGTGCCTCTCTCAAACGCTATTGACAAAATCAAGCTAGAATTATCTCATGGATACGAACAGAAAAAGATCATGAACTTTCGTATAAGACAATTAAGAGAGCATTGTGAAAATACGAGTGAAAATACGAGTGAAAATGACAGCGACAATGATGGACCCCTGACTGTAATTATGGCTAAACAAAATCCTTGGGAAAACTAACATTCTGCTTAGTATAATTCAGCTTACACACGTGGATATTTTATATCAAAGAACCAACCATTATATTTCAGTAGGTATCAAGTACAATTGCACATTGTGTAATGTTTTCGTTGAGTTTGCTAGTTTTCGTTAGGTGAAAACCCCAGGAAAGTTAACGGGAATTAACATTAGGTTGTTGATTTATCGATCAAAAACCGGTTTTTTCCAGTTATTTTGTTTGTATTATATGCATTTTTATGATAAAAAATCCGGAAAAAACCAGTTTTTCATCGATAAATTTAAAACCTAATGTTAATTCCCGTTAACTTTCCTGGGGTTTTCACCCTCAGAATTTGTCAAAATCTGACTGATTTTCACTGATTTTTGGTTATTTTGCATGCAAAAAACGAGATTTTCGAACAAAAAACGCGGTTTTCAGAACAAAATCAACGAAATAAAAAAACCATTAAATATTTATAAAAATTATTTTTATTTGCAATACTGTTGAGATCCAAATTCACTGGTATGGACAATCAGGATAGCTTTTGACATTAATTCGTATAAACGGATAACTACAATCATTATACTTGACGGAGTGCTAAATTATTTGGTAACATTAAAAATACGGTAGACTAAACAAATTGAAATATAATTTTTTGTGCAAATCTTTTGGAAAAAGTAGATCTTGTAATCCCGTCTGCCACGTATTGTACTGAAGGTGGTACTATGTCAAAATATTTGGCAGCAGAATTAATTGACTTGAACACAATTTCTTCACCATCTGCATTTACAGATTTAACAGGTCTTGCAAATCGTGCGCCGCCAGTGTTTCCAAACTTACAGTTTTCACTTTGCGTGATAATACGTAGATTTCCAAGTGAATTGTCAAGCTTATTGCCGTTGATGTGGTCAACCACATACCCATCTTTGATCAGTCCAAAATAACACTCATAGGTAAATCTATGTGATAAATAATTTTTTTCTTGCCATTAGTATTAAACGCAAGATAACCAGTATTGGTAACACTACCTACTGTTTTTTTTCAATCTGCAGTTTCTAATCACACCTTCTCGAGATGCTTCATAATTGGTAAAGATTGGATGTGACACAAACTCATTTTGCTCCATTTATATATAATATTTATTTGTCTAAATCATTGTTTTTTGAAAATCTAGCCAGATAATCTTCTTCGGTCTTTATAGGAGAGTCAGAGTTATATTTTTTATCGTAATATCGTTTCAACTCTCTGTATTTTTTACCACCGCATTGCGCACACAGTTGAGTCCTTCCTCTCACTCCAGCACTACAAACAATACAAGGTTTTGGTCCTAGACTCCCATTTCTGACGCATTGCATATGATAACTACAGTATTCATTCACGCATGATCTGTTACACGGAGACGTATAACCGATTTTTAACCAGTGGCAATGATTTGGTTGAATCATATACAAAAAGATTAATGTTCAATTAAATATATATTTGCCTTAATTATAATATGGAAGAATTATCCGCAATTGAACCCTACGCAACCAGATTCGATCTTGACAGACTACCCGAGTATAAACTTAGTATTTCGATGCAAGATCTAGCTTTAACGAATGCGGATATAACTAAACATATCCGTGAGGCCAAGAAGGAATTTCGTGACGATGGTGCAGTTCATGCATGGTCAACTTTCAGGATAGGACATATCGTTAATATGATGAACGACAAACGAGGAAAAGTAATTATTAATCACCTTGATAATCAAAAATATTTTATTTTAATAAAGTTTATTGTAGAGACAGATGACGATATCTGGATTATTCGTGATAAGCGTGATCCAGTCCGTGTGCAGTCCGGGGGTAATATTGTTCTCTTAAATAACAGATCCAAACCTGGAATACTTACTGACATTGATAAACCGTATTATGAGAAATCGTACCCTGTAACTGCGGTTGTGTATGGAATATTTCCGCTGAATGATAAACCTAATGTTGCAGATCTCAAGCCGATGAAAATATCAAGAATAAACTGTGTAGCTGAACGAGTTACAGAACACTTTACAAACGCGATACGTGGTAATGGCTTAACAGATTTAAGACTTAAAAAAATAAATGCCTGGGCAGAGTCGGTTAAAGATATCGGAGCGTCTATCAGCGACGTTGCTGAGCTAGAGAAAAAATTAAGATTTCCAATAGCAGTGAAAACGTTAACCGGAGAGATTTGTACAAACCGAAATATATAAAAAATGGAACTCCGATAGATATTATTGATCATAACGCGCACGCATGGACTGCTGCAGTAACAATATTTCCACGAGATAGAACGGTTAAATTTTATGACGGTGATATCTTTGATTTTATCAAGAATAATAGTAAACCGATCCTGTTTCTGTTTGGTTATTTCAGAGTTCTGAGTATAATCATTATGATCAATTTGTACGACCTAATGGTGATATTTATCGTACAGAATCTCTCCATGAGGAAATGGAACATCTTGCGCAACGCCTTTGGCGTGAATATACCCCTGATGATGTCATAGTTAGACAATTATTGAATAACTGTTTTACTGTTCCGTCAGTCGCTGCTCATTTCGCTCAGGATAAAAATTTATGGAAAACGACACGATCGGAATTTCTTGAAGATGTCAAGAAAAGTTGTATAGAATATGGTCACGGTGGATTATGGAACACCAAATACGATTATAATGATGTTATCTCGGTTGATATGGTAGCGTGTTATCCTGGGAGTTTTCTTGGATATGGAGCATGTTCTAAATACTTTAAGAGATTCGGACATCCTACACATGACATGAACAGGGTTGCGATAAACGGATCCTTACCAGATATTGACTTAACAGGATTTGCTCACGTAGAATCATTCGAGTTTAGAGAAGATCTCCATGCGATTACTTATACTTGGTTCGGAAAACATTTTTCAGGGCGATGTTGGGTTCCGATAGTACTATTGCGATATATGCTTGATGTTGGATTTTTAATATCGTTGAGAGTAACTGAAGCGATTATATCGTATAGTTCACAGAAGCAAGTTTGGTTACCAGAACCGGACAGATTTAATATCGATGATACCAGGAAAGAATTCCCTGATATTGATGAAGATCATGTCATTAAAATAAATAAATGCAGGAACGAGTACGATGAGAAACTTGCAAAAGATCTCGGCAGAAAGATAATCGGTAAGTTTTCACAAGGGGGATCACATGATCATAAACGAACGTGTACAAGATTGATTATGGACGATGCTGAACTAGATTTTATAATCGCTGATACGATGGAGAAAAACACATTTATAAACCGATGTAATGCTTATTTATCAGATGGAACAAAACTAGGTACCATTGTGAGCTATACTGATGGCGACTCACCACAGTTTACTCATTTAAGATCTTCGATGTTAGCGTACGTTTCGATAAACCTACTATCGATGATAAATAAATTTCCTCGTTAAGCTGTCAGAGTCGCTACGGATTCATTTTATGTACACAAAAAATATAAAGATTTATTACAACTCGGTAATGGTGAATGGGGAACATGGAGGATAAAACAAGAAAATATATTTAGTTATTCTGAATCTGCCGATGTTGAAATTGCGGAGACATATTACAAAAATAATAATCAAATATCAAAATCATCTGCACCATCTGTGTATGATCCTGTATCTAGGTATAAGACCGTTTATCTTAATGGGTGTGGTGGTTCAGGTAAAACAACTCGTGCGATTAACTTATTTATGAATAATACATCAGATATAATTGTTTTAACGCCTACACATAAACTTGCTAGAGAAATAAAGCAACGAGGAGTAAAATCATGTACATATCACAGTTTCTTTAGATGGTGCGGAGATACCTGGACTCCATCGCGGATGGGTGAAAAATATATACCTAAGTATATTATATGGGACGAGATATGCACGGTGTCGTTAGAAATACTAAAAACATTTCTTGATTGGTTGTTATTGAAGAATACTGCTGTGATTATGTGTGGCGATAATGGTCAACCACCACCCTTTGTTGGACAGTCTCCACATGAATGGTTGAAAACATTTGTAGATTATTACGAAGAAATAAATGATGACGATAGAGCTATCGATAAACCGCTAAAAGAGCTTAAAAGATTAATCAGACTTCAGCCAGATCAAATACAATGCGAGATTCTGCGTAAAGTAATTGCAGAAACTTCTATGAATGAATTTTGGACTTTATGGAGACATGCTGATTTGATAGTCGCCAGTAGAAAGATAGTTCGTGATGAACTACAAAAGAAATTATTTATGTTACGTAAAGAAAAGTTTCCGGATCTACCTGTACCTTTGTGTTATCGCCCATCAGATACTCGACGACAAAATATTGAAGTTGAAATACCAGGTAGAGACGCTGAAAATGTCCGAGTACAAAATCTTGTCTTGAATGATATCGTGTTGGTTGTTGTTGATGTTTTTGAGAGCGCGTTGAACATGGATAAATCGCCATGGACGTTAGGATACGCTATAACAATTCACTCGTCACAGGGATTAACTATAACTGATACTAGAATCTGGATTGTAGATGATCGTATTGAATGGTCAAATTTAGTCTATCTCGCCGTATCTCGAGTCAGGAGAATATGGCAACTGCGTAGGGTTATTGCAGATTACGTAATAACTGAAGAAATCACTAACAATGTCGATATCAATAAAAAATTAGTCAGCTATAAACAGTGTGACAAAAAAAATAAGCGTGATTTTGGTCTTGATGCTGAATTTATTATAACATTAAGACAACAACAGAATAATCATTGCGCAAGTTGCAACTGTAATATGTCATGGCAGTGTTTTAATCCAAGACAATTTACCGTAGACAGAATTAATAGTGATCTCGGTCATACACGTGATAATGTGATGTTGACCTGTCTTGAGTGTAATCGACGTCGAGGTTCTGGACGTTTACAAAATTGAACTTGGTGGTAATTGCGTATCCTCAGGAATTACTTGCAATTGTTCACGTACAAATCCACGTTGAGGGGCTGTAGAATCTAGTCTGTATATTGGAGGTCTACCAGTGGATCTTACCACGCTAGAAATTTTAGTCACGCTCCAGATAGGATCGGTTGCTCTTATTTTACCACCTTCAAGTTCGCCAGGTTCATATAAATATCTAACTGTAACATTACCTAATACTGGTTGAGAGAAAGATTCACGTCGTCCGTAGCCATTGCTACGGGGTATACATTTTTTTTGATCGCATTAAAAGGTTTCATGGAAGCTGCACGAGTAATTTTATTATTCAACGCAGCTATCACACTCGGTAATCTTGCAACCCATTCACGAGATCTATCCTTGAGGTCAGTAGATATTTCCTTTGCATATTGGTATCCAAATAACCGCTCAGCAAGTGTTCTATTAAATCGTTCAGCGATTGCCTGATCACGATGAATTTCAGTATATCCTCGTCTGATTTTAACGTTATGTTTCTTCATCAACGATGATACTACTCCAAGAAATTCTTTACCAGGATCAACTTGTAATAACCGTGGCCATCGTAGACCACCACGTTGATAAATGCGTTCAAACGCAGATGCAACTTCAGCTGCTGTCTTTGTTGATAATGGCTCCGCTTCTTTATATCTACTCGCAACATCAACGACAGTTAACGCATATCTATACGTGTATTGACGTCTACGTGTTTTAATGGTATCGTGTGGTAAAAACAGTATATCCGCTTGATGAACTTCATTAGGAACGCTAACATCAAAATGCGCATACTGAATTCTTTTAGATGGACTTAGGAAGATTTGCCATATTGCCTGTCGTGCTAACCATGATGCAGCAACATCACGTGAAACTTTTGCTGCTTCGGCGAGTTTACTAATCGCTGCTTTACCTCTCCAGAATCCTATCGGGGAATAATAAACAGATTCCATTATGATAGTTATATAATTTAATTGCCAGTCCCTAGCACTAGTTTACCTTTCATAGCAGTTTTTACTAGAAAACTAGCTAATTTTTCTCTGAGAGATTTATTAGGTATAGAATTTAATGCGTGAATCAATTTCACATCTGCGAGATGTCGTTGTTGCAAATCTTTACTTTTATACGCGACATCATGAACGTAACACGATTGATCGATCTTATTTACTGGATACTCTCCTGGTTTTGGTTGATCTTGATCATCAAGTCGGATATCAAGACGAGTTCCAGGACCACAATAATTATATTCGGGTAAATGTTTCTCACCGGGATATTTAGCCCATGGAGTTCCTGGTAATTTTCCTAACGAAGCAGCGATATCTCCCCCACCTGTCTTTGTTGGAATAAATTTATATTTCTTGGTGCCACATTTCACACACTTACCTGTAAGTGCTCGTCTTTTATTTTTTGTTGTTACTGTCGTTAATTCAGTAGTATCGGTAGGTGCTCTGCATCGAACACAGTATAGAATCATATTATTTATTATATGGATATAATTGACTTTTCTGCGACACGAAAACAAGAACCAGTAAAGCACCATCCAGCGCTTCCGAATTCTATCAGAATGATTATAATAGGCCCATCTGGAAGTGGGAAGACGCAATTACTGCTTAATCTAATAATGCGATGGCTGAAGTGGGATAAATTGTATTCGATAGCGCCATCTGTAGATGATCAGTGATGTTACGAAGTACTTAAAGATTTTAATGAAAACGCAAAATTGTTGCATGAAGACAGTGAAGTCATAGACTTTATTACTGATATTGATGAAGCGCCATCTGTAGATGATCTAGATGGATTCATTAATAATTTAGTAGTGTATGATGATGTTATGCTGGACAAACAATCAAATCCAGCTAGAATATTTTCACGAGGTAGACATAAAAACACAGACGTGATTTATATTACACAGCGTTATACACAAATTCCAAAAGTGATCAGGGATAACTGTAACGTTTTAGTTGTGTTCAACGGAGTTGATAATCATACACTGCAAAATATTTATTATACTTGGTGTTCTGGGGACATGGACATGAACAAATTTAAAAATTTCTTTTCAAAAGCACAAGCTGCTCCCTTTGGTTTTGTAACGATAAATTTACATGATCCGAGGTCAAGATATCGTAACGGACTTGATACAATTTTTGGATAAAAACCATAGCAGCAGAGAGGGTGAATGACATACGCATAGTGACCAGATTGTGAAAAAATCAGAAAAAATCTGGTCAATTAGAGAAGTTTTCATTATTAAGACAAAAACTTTTTTTTCAGCCTTCGTAGGAACCCTTAATTTCAAAAAATAAGGTCTCTAAAAAGTTGTAGGGACCACCCTCTCTGCTGCTAGAACAATAATATCTGGGTAAATATTTTCTTGGTTTCTCTAAAATGAGCCAACAAGCCAAACATTGTGTACAAGTTCAACAGCTCTTAAACTGCGCCTGTTACATAGCCGTTCGTTGCTTGGTACTCCCTCGTAATGATCCATTTCTCTATAAACGTTTTACGATATTAGTCTACATTCAGTTAGTGGAATTTTAAAACGAGCTCACTTATCACTTCCAATTTCAAATGATAACCATTCTATATGCAGAGAATAATACTCCAACTTGTCGCCTGATCCCGCAGAAGATATCTCAATGCTTTCTTATACTGAACAAAAGCTTTAATCTCTTATTTCATTTCTGGTTTCATAATACCAAAGTGATTGTTCCATACGTAAGAAAATCATAGATCATCTAACAGAGATTTAACTTAAATTTTCCATTTTTCCCCATTAGAAGAGATACCGTACTAAGCATCGTTTTTATTTATAGAACGTAGTATACGTTCTACAAATCCAACAGTCTCTATTTACAATCATTTTAATCCAAACTTTAACAGGCGAATGGAATGCTGTTTTGTATTGATTACATCCTCCGCATTTTGATATTTCCAAATATGTCGAGCTCTGCAGTGTGAATGGAATTCGAACAAATGAAGGTTTATGAAAATTCAGGTCATTCCATCCAAATGACATACACGCGGACGCCGATAAAATCATGTATATTGTTCCATTCTGGGTGTGCGATACGGAAATATGGCTTGAACACTCATATCTAACGCCAGATCCACTATGTTTAATTAAATGGGTATGTAATATAATAACTGACTAAATATAGTAACATTTGAACTTTGTAATCGGATTGTTACAAAAATCTGATAAATCATTATATAAATCTGATCTCGATGGGGTTATGGTCTGTGTTGAAGTAAGTATTTTAAGTCTGTAAGGGATACCAAATTCTAATGTAATTAACTCATCAGAAGCGTATCATTCCCTATGCAATAACAGAGCATCACTGTACAAATAGTAAACACGACACTGGATTCGTGATAACAGGAATTCAATCGTATTTACACATATTTAATGGAGTAAACCATGTACCAGAGAATATGCATCAAATAGAAACGTACTGGTCTCTATTTTGTGGATATATTTTAAGAACTTTCTTGTGTTGTAGAAATGGACCAACAATCAAGTATAGTTTCTTTTCTTCTTAGTTGTCATCCGAATCGTCAACAAACCCGGGCGAAAAGAGAAATCTTCCAGATGAGATGTCAAGTTGTATAAAGGAACAACTGCGCAAGTACTATGAAAAAATGGACCCAACTAAACTTACAAGGGTACTTTCTCTGTCTGTCTGTATGTCTGTCTGTGTCTGTCTGTCTGTCTGTCTGTCTGTCTGTCTGTCTGTCTCTCTCTCTCTCTCTCTCTCTCTCTCTCTCTCTCTCTCTCTCCCTCTCTGACCGCTCTGGACCAGTGGCCTAGTGGTTAAAGCGTCTGCCTCAGATGCGGGAGGTCGCGGGTTCGAACCCCGGCCAAGTCATACCAGAGACTTTTAAAAATGGTACTTACAGCTGCCTCGCTAGGCACTCAGCATTAACAGGTCAGTGTTAGGACTGGTCGGCCTGGTGTCAGGATAATGTGACTGGGTGGGACATGATGCTACATATCTGCGGCATGATGCCCTAGTGCTAGACATCACTATAAACTGCCACATTGCAGACATCGTTGCGATATGACTGGACATTGTTAAAGCTACGTTAAAAATCCAAATCACATATTCTCTCTCTCTCTCTCTCTCTCTCTCTCTCTCTCTCTCTCTCTCTCTCTCTCTCTCTCGCACACACACACGCAAAGAGCTATATATATAGCCCTTTCATACTGGAATTCTTCTCAACTGAGCCATAAACACAGGCGTCCATATCTGATCATGGGGAGTCCAAGTTATAATTATTTACTTTATTGCATTTAGCGATTTATTTACCTTTCTTACCAGCTAGTGCCTTTTCATATAATCTGTTGGGGAATCGCACTTCAGCATGATTCAGATTTTGAAAACTGAGGGTATATCGCTAAATAAAGATTCAAGATGGCCGCTATCCCTTAACTGGCTTGAAGCAGCTGTCCCGCATTTTTGTGCCGTTTTTCATGATATATGTGCTTGTTGTCTGTCTTTGTCTACGTTACTGTGTTCATCATGTGTTGGGTGTTCTATTCGAATGTGTTTCTTCATCTTCTTCTTTTGGAAACTAGAAAAATTAGACTTTTTCTGAGCTGTCTTGCTCCACTGCTACGGCCGCCTCCTTTGTTGTTGAACAAACGCCATAACGTGATACTCACCAGTCCACCCTTTTATGTTATGATGGACCCTCATTAATTGCTTTAAATGACCACTTCTTGGCTCTCCACACTATGTTGTGCACTAGACTATACGACCTGGGACTACACTCATCATTACTTAAATGTAAACGGAAGCGAAAAAAGAAACGTTGTTTCAAAGCTGGCCGGCGTAGAACAGGAAGAGGAATTCCAGTTATCTCCCTTTCGCCCTTTCCGGCACAGAAATTTAAAAACTCGGTCGTTAATTAAGATAACCTAATTCAAATCCCTTTTAAATCGTCAACCTTTGTGTCAACTATCCAAGAGATACCACTGCGCATCGCATTATTCAATGCCCAATCAGTAGGACCACCGGAAAAGTGTACAGAATTAGTTCATTTTATCAACGATCAGAATATCGACGTCTTTTTCCTGACAGAAACATGGCTAAAAACATAAGCCGATGCACCAAAGTGCGCAGATCTCACACCCACCGGTTACTCCATCAAGTCATTCCCCCGCCACTCTCGCGGAGGTGGAATTGCTGTCATCGCAAAGAACTCCACGATCAACCGTCTTAACCACTACAATTTTCAGTTTCTAACACACATCGTATGAACTAGTCCAAACCACACTCACACTGGAACAAAGGTCAGTCTATCTTTTTCTGCCTCTACCGCCCTCTTCCTAGTAGAAAAACAAGCTGACTGAATCTCTCTTTTTGGAGCAGTTTCCGAATCTCCTGGAGTATGGAAATTTGATAGGTGGCAACCTGATTATTCTTGGAGATTTCAACTTTCACTTTGACTGTCCTGGAAACCCATACACATCAAAACTCCTAGATTCCGTTCACGTTTTCAACCTCAAACAGTCAGTTAGCCGACCCACCCATAAACATGGTCAGATTTTAGACTGTATTCTTTATAGAACTGATGATAATATTCTACAGTCCTCCCTGGTGTCCCACAAACTTACATCAGATCACCTCTGCATTATATGCCATCTTGACGTATCAGTCCCTAACCCTCCACCTTTATTTGCTATCAAGAGAAACCTCCGTATGATAAATAGAACCCAACTAATGCATGACATCCAAGCAAACCTAAAAACTTGGTTACCTCCTACAGCAGAACAACTTGATAACTGCCTGCGCTCATTGCTTGACAAACATGCCCCAGAAACCAAGGGCAGAGTATCAATTCAAAAGTGTTTTCCGTGGTATAGCAGTGTTAGGGACCAGCTTCGCACTGCTAAAAGAGATTGCCGTAAAGCTGAGAGGCTTTGGCTTTCCACCAGACTCACTATTCATAAACAACTCTATGAAGCCGCTAAGAAGAATGTCACAAAGATAGTCCATGCAGCGAAATCAGCCCACTACAGTACTAAGATCACGGAAAGTTCCAGCTGCAAAGAGCTATTCGAGATTACTAACAAGCTAATGTAAAGGAACAAATGTACACTACTTCCAACTACCTTCCCTCTAGTCGACCTACCGGACCTGTTTGCAAATTTCTTCCTCGACAAAGTACAAACCATTAGAGATAAGCTTGATAACACAATTACAATTTACTCGTCGTCACCATACAGTTGCAATACAGAATTTCAGCAGCGGCAACCGTTAGCAGCATTTGAACCTGTCTCTATGGATTTAGTACGTACAATCATGATGAAGAGTGCACCAAAGTCATGTTAACTTGATCCGATTCCGACATCACTGCTGCTTGAGTGCTTAGATCCAATATTGCCTTCACTAACTGATTTTATTAATACCTCT